>JAYMTP010002981.1:0-18116 GCA_036897365.1 Geranium brycei
TTAATATTAATTAGAATTGTGTTGAATTACAATTATTTTCTTAAACTAATTTCAATACACGTTAATCACATACCACTATTTAAGATTCGATTCATCAACCAAATAAAACGATCTTTGTATTTATTTGTCAAATTCATCAAATTCCGACGAGTTTTTTAATGTATTTGATTATACGATCTAATAATTCATTGTGTTGATTTTCAGGGGAGAAATAATGAAGGTTCATCTATACGACACTCTCCGTGTCATGATCTTTGAACAATATCCAAAACGACATTTTCTTTTCGAGTGACTTTTTCCAGTTACAGTTTTATGTTTATGGATTTTTGTTCGGCTTTTCTTCGACAAACGTTAATTTTGTTGCTTTTTTGTTCTATGTTTGATTTGTTTGGTTGCTCAAAAAATAGATGAGAATGACTCTAATATTTTATTTGTAAATTTCGTTGTTTTCTCTAATTTTTTAAAATTAATTTTAAAATATTAAAAATAATATTGCGCATCTCGCCATGTTTCATATAGTAAAATTTGAACAAGAAAACATTAAATATGTATAAAAGAAAAATATTCCATGACATGAAATCATATGTACTCATAGCCTATAGGCTATAGCAGCTACAATACGTTGTCCTGCATCATTACAAATCAATTACAATTGTTTAATTAATTATTTAATAATAACAAGAAAGTCAACTTTAATAAACAATGCCAAGGATGTTTTGAGCCTCAAGTATTGTTTTGTTTTTTTGTCAAAAATTGGATACTTGTAACCATGTGTGCTGTAGCTACCGAATGAGGACACTTCCTCCTTAAATAAATAAATATGATTATTTTTTACAAGAAAAATTACATATTCCTAATTCTAATTATCAATTATTTGCTTATCACTATTCTCAATAAAAAAAATTATATGTTAGTACCCTCAACCATGGCTTATTTATATTTAATTATAATGAGATTAAATCTAACAAAATTTTAAGATAAAACAAATACTCTTGTGTTTTTTATAATTACATCATATTCTAAAATTACCATTTAACTTCTCCCCACCGTGATTACAACGGGTTCTAAACCAAAACCTCTTCATCAATAGTGTGAGACTCAAATCATTGCAATGTCTCCTCCAGAACAGAAAATACTCTTGTTAAAAAAATTAAAAATTAGTTTAGTAAGTTCAAAATAATTTTTAATTATTTATTTTAATTTTTTAATACAAGGGTATTTTTATTTTTCTCTCTCAAAATTCGGTTAGATTTAACTCATTAGAGTAAAGTGTAAATGAGCAATAGTTGAGGGTAGTGACGTGTAATTTTTTTGTCGGGACATTAACGTGAATAGGAGTGATAGTTGGGGTACTGACGTGTAATTTTCTTTTTTTTTTAAAGAAAACAAAAATCCAGACCCTTTTATGAAGTTTGACGAAAATGCCCCTTAAAAACTCAAATCCCCAAATGGCAGACAGAAAAGAGAGTGGCCGTGCAAATTTCACATATTCATGTGGCAGAGAAACGTCCAGACTCATAACGACCCGCCGCCACTTTTCCCGGCGAAACCAAACCAACGATCTCACAAAAACCTCTCTCCGGCGAAACAAACACTTGACTCCGGTGAGTTTGGTTCAATCCGACAGCCGTTATTCGGAGCGGTCAGAGAAAACCGCCTTCTGTTTTGTTTCTTCCTCTTCCTATGTTGTTTTTTGTTTGTTTGTTTGTTTGTTTAAAGCTGAGTGGTTTTTTTGTTTATTATACTGAAATCGAGGTCGTCTATGGAGATCCGATAAAGCCAGATGTATAGGGTATATCACAGTCCACGATCGAACACGTCCATTGCTCTGTTTTATTAAAAAAATTATGGGTTTGGCTTTTTTTTTGTGCTAGGGTTATAATTTTCTCGGGAAAGATTTTTCTCCTGAGGGGGGTGTTTGGTTGGATGGAAAATCCGAGAGAAAATGGTAGTCATTAAAATTCAATTGCTGTCATAAATGTAATGCCCTGTTTCTTTTTAATGAATATGCAGATGGGGTTGAGATATTAAATGCTAAAACCAAGCCCTATTTAATAGGGAGCCGATTGGGTTTTGGCTCCAGAAACCAACAATTAATCTGTTTTTTATTGGATTAAATTCACAAATCACAAATCCCACAGGTTTTCTCTTTTTTTCTGTGTATTAGCTCTTCCCATTTATTATTTTCCTTCCCATTGTTGCCTCTTTCTTCTCTCTCCTCTTAACACTTACAATCTGTGATTCATAATACTTGTGCTTTCATTACTTTCTTCTCTTTTTCTATATTCAATTCAGCTTCCGAATGTTTTTTTTGTTTCTCTTTCTGGCTCTGAAAGCTTAAGGTCCGTTTTTGATGGGTCACAGAGCTTTTTATGTTCCTCTTCTTGTGGTACCCTTTTTCCTTGTTTTTCTATGTGATTTTTAATGTTTTGCCCTTTTGTTTTTGTGGGTTGCAGCTGAAATGGTAAGAGAGGATCTGTGTCTGAATCAGGAAGAAGGAGAAGAGACTGTCTGTTATTGGTGAGAGTCCACATTTTATCATTCATTACTCATATACATGTGTGATTTTTTGGGGTTTTCTGTTTGTTTTGATCTGATTTTAGATCTCTTATTTTGGTTTCTACTGATTTTCCATACGAGATTGGGTGAGAAACTGGTAAAATCACCGCTTGGCTTTTTTATTTTATTATATTGGGTTAGATCTGATCAGAGCAACCAGACAAATTGTGGCTGGTTCTGAAGAATTTGTTTATATAATTCTTGAGGATGATTCGGTTTTGAAAGAAATGTTTGAACATTTTTTCTTGTCCTTGAGTTTGTTTGGCATCAAGCTCTTGAATCCCAACACTTTTCGCTGAATTTTACTTTTGTTGTAGGCCAGTATATTATTCTTGGTTAGGTACTGTTACTGATAATTTAAAATGGTACTGCTATTTTCAGTTCAGCTTCTTGATTGGTTAGTTTTAGTATTTTAATTAATTAGTTGAGCAACAGCTTCTGTATTAGGTTACTGATTAGTATTTTTTCCATCCATTTGTGGCCAAAATTAATCTAGAGCTGATTCAGGTATATGATCTCTTGCTTTTTGATGAGCTTGATTTTGAGTTTGTTTTTTATGTCTTCTCTTGCATGCCATGACCTTGAATTCTATTCCTGGATTCGTAGCCTTGATCGCCAATTCCTGTTGGACCTGTGTTTTTCTGGTATACATGTCTTATTTTGTTGCTCTGGGATGTTTATTGGCTTTTTCATAGTTTATTGTTGATTGCTCAAAGTGCTCTCGTGGTTTTTTGATGTGCAGTGTCCTTTGGTAGCTTCTAGCTTTCAGAGTGAAGATTCTCTTTGTAGCCCTGAAAACTTTTGAGCCCTTATCGTCTATGTAAACAATGAAACTTGGTAAGAATTGATCTTGCAAACAAGCCTGTTTCCTATTTTCTTCTATGGCAAGGATCAGGATAGTGTGTGTGAATATGTTGTACATGTCTCGATTGGGATTTTGTTTGAGAGCTTAATTCCTAAAGATTTTCACCAATTCATTCCTATGTAACAAGTCCATAGAAGTTGAACCCATTCTGTTTCTTCTATTTATAGTGAGTGGGACATTTAATCTTCATGATGGTACTAATTGCAAGTCATCTTTGTCGATAGAAAAGATTTTGGATGCTATAATTTTCATGCATTGATAGCTTCATGTCCATGCAGATGGTGAATCAGCGTGTTGCTCGCCAACACAAGCCTGGAAGTCTACTTCTAAGAGTGTTGAAGAATGTAACAATATTGTGAATGAGACGGTTGCTCTGGAAACCGGTGAGAAGCTCATCAAGGAAAGTCAGAATGAAATGTCATGTGGCGTAAAGGGTAATGAGAAGGCCAATAGTCTGTCATCCCAAATTAGTAGAGATGGGTTGTGGAATGTTTCAGAGTTCGATTGCTCTACAAGCGATGATTCTACAAATGTTAATGAAGATGAGGTCAGAGATTTTGGAGAGCCATATAGTGATTCTTCTGCACAGATAGGGTTGTATCAAAATGATATGGCGGAAAGTGAACTTCCAGAAATAGTTGTATGTTACAAAGAGAGTCATGAGAATGTTATCAAGGACATTTGTATTGATCAAGGAGTGACTTCCCTGGGTAAGATTTTGTTTGGAGGTGGTGCTGATGATGGTACCGGTAAAGAGGATAGTACCAAGTCCAATCCACATGACTTGAAGCCTTCAGCAGAAAAAGATTGCTGCAAGGACTCAGCAAATCAATGTGCTTCCATGGGTTCAGTGCAAATAGATTCAAATCATAACAAGGAGAATACCAAGTCAGCTACAGATGACTTGAAGTCTTCAGGAGAAGAAGATTGCTGCAAAGACTCAGCAAATCAATGTGCTTCTGTGGGTTCACTGCAAATAGATTCAGCACATAACAAGGAGAAGACCGAGTTAACTACAGATGACTTGAAGCCTTCAGCAGAAGAAGATTGCTGCAAGGACTCAGCAAATCAATGTGCTTCTGTGGGCTCAGTGCAAATAGAGTCAAGACCTAACAATGTAACAGAGGCAACAAAAGAGAAGCACGTGCCTCCGAGTATTGAACCAGAGGAACATCTAGAGACGGAGGACTTCAAACCTGAGTTATCTGATAACCGCGAGAATAGAGTTGACAAACAATCTGTTCAGGTATGCATCCTTTCAAAACTGTTCAGTATGCAAGTATTTTGTGTAATGATCATCTGAGTTTCCCCCTTCTGTTAACTAAAATTACCCTTACAAAATTCATATGCGCCACATCTGATATGCTCCTAGTATTATCTTTGGTAGTAATGGAAAAAATAAACAAAAAAAGCTTCCAAAAGTATAGATTGGATAGAGATATTTACTTATTGCCTTAGAGTCTGATTGATGGAACTTGTAGTTTCTTTTTGAGAAATTCTGTCCGTGCTTAAAAGAAAATAAAATATGTAAACAAACATGTTTTTGCATGATGAAAAGGGTGGGAGGAGATGGTTTCATGTAACATGATGCATTTTGTAATGGATACAGATTCCATACGAGGAAGCAATGTCAAAGAACAGTACTATGGTTTCAGCAGTTGAGGAGTCAAACAGTAGCTCCAACAAATCAATTGTGACCCCTGCACCATCTTCTGCAGTTGAAGAGTCTATTAACAGCCCTGTCAATGGTGTATCTTATGATAGCAAGGTGGAGGATGGAAGCATCACTTTCAATTTTGGTTCTTGTGCACCTGTGTCTAGCGTCAAAGAGGAAACCTCACAACCTGGTGATTGTGAACATCTTATGACTCAAAACATGGCTAAGCACGAGGATGAGACTTCTGACAGTCAAAAACTTTCAAACCAAAGTCGACACAGTCCTGGAGAGTCAAGTTTCGCTGTTGCGGGTCCTTTGTCTGGTCTGATTACTTACTCAGGGCCAATAGCTTACTCTGGCAGTTGCTCTCTTAGATCCGATAGTAGCACTACTAGTACCCGATCATTCGCCTTCCCAGTGTAAGTCACTTTCTCAACTCTTACCCTTAATTGTTTTAAGTTCCTAAAATCAGTGGCTTACTGTCCATTTGTTGGTAATATGTTAAAGGTTGCAAGCTGAATGGAATAGCAGTCCTGTGAGAATGAGAAAAGCTGATAGGAGGAAACAGAAGGGTTGGAAGGAGGGCCTTCTTTGCTGTAGATTCTGAATTCTACTATATATATATATATAAATAGGTTTTAGTCAACATATATATACATATCAGAAATTTAGTTGATCCTGAGTATTATATAATCCATACATATTCGTCTTCTCTGGTTTAGCGTTAGGAGCGTGCTTTGAGTTGTAATCTCATACATATATGCAAATTAAGTTGTAAGCGCTGTCTTAAAAGCTATTTCGCGTCATCTTGATCCAAATTCATTGATATTATATTGATTAATCTAGCTTTTGAGATTCTTATTCTTAGTGAAATGAAATCCCTTTTTTTATCAGCGAAATGGAATCCTTAATTAAAGATTTCTGTGATGATGTCTAGAATCATAAACTGTGAACCTTTTTGACCTATGAGAAACAAAAAGAAATGGTTGAAAAATCATTCTTATAGGCAAGAAGAAATGTGATGTGTCTCATTCAGCATTAAGAATCCCACACAAAGATCAGGTTATAGGGAACTTTTTAACAGCTATTTTGGATTCTATATATATTCCTTATCCAACACCACCCACAGAACTGGGAAACATGTGTCCAATTTCCTTGAATTGTTGTTTCCTATATGGAATTTGGAATTTGAACCTTGCATTGCATATCTTTTTATTCTCTCTTTCAAAATAAAAATAAATTTATCTTCAAGGTTAAAGAAACAGAAAGTAAATGATTTGGTGTAGTGAGCTGGCTTGCATATTTTCTTCCCCTTGAAATAGAGATATACTTGGTGAAGACACTGATTGTTTAAATTTATTTGATTAAAGTTCAAGACAGGGCAATATTAAACTTTAATCTTTAAAAAACAAAATAAGGAAGTGTTGGCCCTACATTCCCTAAGAAGGAAGTACATATATGGATTTCTCTGCACTGTGTTTTGGAACTCTGAGTTTAGTGCTTTGTGTCTCTATGCTCTCTCTCTCTATAATAAGACCCTAAGCACCAAACCTAATACCCAAACCCAAAAACAAAACCACTCTCTCTCAACTGGTTCTGGTCAAGAAGAATGGATTTAGCAGCCATCACAGTGCTATGCATTATTAGCTTCTCTGCACTTGTCACTCCTTGTGCTTCTCTGCAGCTTCAGGTCCAGTCGTCACTTGGTCAAGGTAATCCATTCTTCTGATCTCTGCCTCTCTTCTGATTTGTTGTGTTTCCATATAAAATCTTATGATGTTTTGTTCCTTTTGCATTACTAGCAGCAAGTAGTGAACCTCAGATGCTTTCTGTCCCTACAGTACTGCCTAGGAAGCTCAAGCTCTTTGAGGAAGTTAAGGTAAGACTCAACACTCCATCCCAAGAAAAATCAAGATTCAAGAACCTTTCCCAATTAGTTTCTTGCTCTCACAATGCACATCTCAGCCCACTTTCTTGGTTCAATTCAGGTTAATGAGCATGAATTAGCCCAAGATTCTTCCACAGCCAACAATAAGCAAAGGGAAGGAAACATTTCAGGTGATCATCTATGAAACTTGTTAAATGTATTATTAGACTTCATTTTTCAAAACTCTCTCAATGAGCATGCCAAAGTATATAATACATGTATGAATTCACATGATTTGACAGTCAATAACCTCTGAACCGACCCTTTTGACCTCTCTAAAAATACTTTATTAAACTATACTCGAATCAGTTCTAAAAATAAAAATTCTGATTCAAGTTATGTATTTTCCTTAGTACATACTATCGAGTGATTAAAATAATGTGTACATATGTGCAGGCAAACAATACGAAATGGAGGAAAATGTGGTGCATGGAAGGAAGGGGACGAGGCAAGAATGGGTGGAGAGTTCCGACACATCGGAATATTATACTATGGATTATTCTCACGTAAGAAGACGACGACCCATTCACAACAAGTCACTTCGTCCATGAAACAAGCATCAATGTCAATGTCAATGTCAATTTCAATTTCAGTAGGTGGAGTACAGAGCCAAAATATATTAGTTAGCACTAACCTGTTTTTGGATACTACAATTTTGTCTATCAAAAGTAATGTTATAGTAATTAAGGAAGTGTCCTTTTTCTCATGTGTAATATGGCCGACATCGTGGAGTGAAACCCTAGACTTTGTTTAAACTAATATTATATTAGTATCAGATCGTTTTGTTCTCTTTGTTTCATGCACAAACAATCTCGTTTTGCTTTTCTATAGATTTTAGTTCAGTGTTTTTAAATATGCACCGTTTCAAATTCACTACCTTGATTTTGAAACTTTTATTTACGGATGCTCAAACTTTTTTGTTATATATTTAAGATAATTTTCAATAATCCAAACTAAATGATTATATTGTATGATTTTGAGAGAATGGCACCTAGACTCCATTAACTAAACATTGTTTGCACCTCTTGAAAACTTAATGTTTAAACCAGTTCATGTATTTTGTTATCTCACTTAGTTAAAGATGTTATTTTTGTGATAAAAGACAATTTTGTACTTAATTTTCTACCAAATTTTCAAATAGTTTCTATTGTTCGATGTTAGTCATCGGCAACACACCAAGAGTTTCTCAGAGCCCGGCCCGATATGTACAACCCAATTTTTCATGGTATCAGAGCAGGTTTAGTTCTTGGTTAAGGCTTCCGCTGAATTCGAGTTCTACCCACTCGTCAATGACGAGTGGTAGGGCAATCAAGAAATTGTTCAACATTCTTCGTCAAAGGTTCAATGTTCAAGAGGCAAGGTAAAAAAAAATCGAAAGTACTGTTCATCCGTCCCGAAGTACTGTTTATCGATACTGTTCCCGAAGTATTGTTCATCGGTTACTGTTCCCGCAAAAAAAAAGTTTCTCAAAGTTTTCAAAACTTGTGTTCATTCATTAGTTCTGGCCGCCTCCACTCAAGGTATTCAAAACTATACCGTAATTCGGAAAGCGCACATGTACATCCCCGTAATCCGGAAGGTGATCCCGTAATTCGGAAATCGGCACGTGAACATCCCCATAATCTGGAAAAGCTATCAAAGAATTCAAAGTTCGTCTGCATCCACCAGTCTTGCCCAATGCGCCCCCACTCAAAGGTTATCAAGTTCGTCTACATTCATCAGTCCTGGCCAATGCGCCCCCACTCAAAGGTTATCAAAGTTCGTATGCATCCACCAGTCCTGGCCAGTGCGCCCCCACTCAAAGAAATCAAAGTGTTCAGAGAAATCAAAAAGTTCAGAGAAATCAAAAGAATCAAAGCGATCAAAGTGTTCAAGTTCATCAAAGTGTTCAAGATCAAACTCAATTCGGTTTACACCGTATTGAGTTTGAGGGAGGCTATTAGATTATAGGCCCATTAGGGTTAGCCCACTAATTAGAGTTGCCTTATTGTATTATGTATTAGAGTTTTCTTATTTTATAGGTATTAGGATTTCCTATTTAGTTTGGTTTGAATCCTATATAAAGGGTCCTCCCTTATTGTGTTTGAACATCAAGAACATCAAGAATAATAAGAATAATATCAAAGTTATCAGAAACACTTAATCAATTGTGCCGATTCAAGAGACTAAGCTAGAAGTTATCACACGGCCCCTTCTTCGATCTTGCGCCTTCTCGAGAAAATAAGACTTCTGTTATGCTTCATCCGTTGGCAACTCGGGTAGGACAATAGCTTATGGCTTCAGCCTTTTTCAGTGCCATGACTATTCACAAGGGCCAAAATACCCCGCCAAAGATGCAATGCTTCTCTTGACTAGTGGCGCATGGGGCCATCCTAACGAGATGTTTCCTCGAGGGCAGAGGGGTCAATGTCTCTCTCTCGAATAGCCTCTGTCCATTTTGTAGAAGTGCTTTTGAGGACTGCGATCACCTCCTCCCATTGTAAATGAATGTGACTTGTATGGTTGTTCTGTTCAACTGGTAGGGTTTATATGTTGTGGTATCTGGTCATGTGTCTCAAATATGGAGTGGTGGCCTATGTTAGTTCCTTCTCAGTGGCATCACATAATCTGGGGGCCTTTCTTGGTCATTTTTGTATGGCATATTTGGCTCGCGAGGAACACAATCATTTTTTTACTGTTCCTGCAACTCGCTGGCTACAATGTTTCTCAAGATTCAGCACTTGGGGTTGTCTACTCATCTCTCCCATTGCTCAGATCATTCAGCTATCAGACAAGCCATTCACTCTTGGTCTGGTTCACCTCTTCCGCAAGATCCTTCAAGTCACTCTCATCTCTCTTAATTGTTATCTATTTTTTTTAGCTTGGGCGCTCTATGTTTTTGAATTTTCGTATTTTTATCACATTTCCTCCATTTTATGTATTCTTCGTTTGGGTAATAAATTTTTCGCTTATCAAAAAAATCTAGGTTTCTCAAAATGGGCAAGATCAAATCTGCCGGTTTAAGTCCGGAAAGCGTCGAAAATATCGGGTAAAGAAGCCTTAGATTTTCTCTGTCGGATTGAAGTAAAGGAGGCTTGTTGGACCAGTAGAGGAGTTGGGGAAGAAGTAAACGATGAGGGGAGAGAAGTTAGAGACTTGCAGGAAGAAGAAAGCGAACATGCAACCACATATCTTAATCACTCGGAGCTCGTCGACAGAGTCGAGGGAGACAGAAGAATCGGCAGAATCAACCTAGATAGGGCTGTCGGAGGCGTTTCTCATTTCCAGGAACTCAGAGCCTCACTGGCCCAATTTTATCATGCCTCTATATTGGCCATTTCAAAAGTGATCATTTTCTCTAACTACCTATAAGCCCACTCTATGTAAATATCATGTTAAGCTTTGAACCTTTGACATGAGATTAGAAAACGATTATGATCAATTACCGAACTCCATTCAAGCTGGTTAAATTACTTTTGACATTATTATATGTATTTTTATAAAATGCACTTGTCGACCATGTCACTCAAACCCATGGATATAATTTATTTTCAACTTAACATAAAATCAGAATTATACTGTGAATTCCGTGAACAACTTTGGTGCAAGACCGTACATAAAGCATGTGTATCGATCAAGTTGGGATGTGATAATCGAGGAGACAACCATCGAACGTGCAAATTGGGAGTTTAAATGTTTGACCAATCTTGTATATTTCTTCGAGACCAATTTTTGGTTTAGCTCGCTCTACACTATATTTAATGTTTGATCATGTGAGTGCTTTTTCTCGATATATGCATATATCTGTAATTTACCAGAGATTAGAATGTGAGCAAAAGCCAAAGCGCATTTTGTGAAATAGTAAGAAAAATGTAATTTCTAACGTGACGGTGATTTTAGAAAATACTGTTTCACCGACAAAATACGACGCCGTTTCGCGCAATATCCTTAGAGTCACACCTCGAGGGTCGACGACCAACGAGAGAAGAGAAGACAGATCAGAGATCAGAGATTCAGAGCAGAGAGACGAAAATGGAAGATCTGTGGAACAGAGCCAAGTCCCTGGCGGAGGAAGCAGCGAAGAAGACTCAGTCGGTGACGAGATCCACCAATTTCGCCGAGATCGTGGCCGAGACCGCCAAGAAATCCAAGGAACTGGCGGCGGAGGCGTCCAAGAAGGCCGACCAGATCAAGATCGCTGCCATGGAGCAGGTCGACCAGCTCCAGCTCAAGTCCCTCTCCGACTACATCCCTCCCCAGCTCTCCTCGCTCTCCGTTTCCGATCCTTTGGGCCCCTCCGACGCCGAGCTCGAGGAGCTCGGGATCACCGACGACCTCAGGAGCTTCATCAAGGGCCTGACCGCTACCACATTCCACAGCTTTGAAGTTCAAGGTCTTTTTTGCTTTTCTGTTTGAATTTATGCGAGCTTCATCGATCTGTAGACTCAATTGAGATCTTGTTTGGGTGATCTGTAGATGAACCGGAGGCGTCTGATGTGGTTACCGTGTCCAATGTGAGGCAGGATCTCACGCAGTGGCAGGCCAGGCACGCCACTCTTGTTCTCTCTTCAGTCAAGGTAATTCAATTGATGCTGTTAATGTGTTGAATTTTGGATGTGAATTAGATGTTTGTGTGTAATTTGGTGGATCTTTTGTTTGAAATGTTAATTGAGACTTGGATAGTTCATAATCATTACAACCAAAGGGCAGGTTCTAAGTTTAATTCGGCTTTCTGTACTATGTAAGATTTTACAAGTTAGATATTGTAATTTATAGTGAATTAGCTGACAAGCAGGAAAAACTAATCTACATAAACTTTGAAACACGTATTGAAATCAAATTACACTAGTTGTTTGTGCTGATTAGTTTCCGTCAAAATAAAAAGTGAAGTCAACCCAAAACATAATCCAAGTTGATTTGAGATACACACATTCTTAATAGGAGATTGTAGGCAACAGTGAAAACTGAAAATGAAAAAAATTATCTGATATTTGAAAAGGTTGAGCTTTATTTGTTTAATTAATTAAAAGTGTAATTGGAGCTATTCTTAGTTTGTATTGTATAATTTTAGTGATTATCATGTAGTTCTTTGTTGAGTAGTCATCTTGGATTATGGTTGGGCTTGCAATGTTGCAGATAGGATGTGTTAATACATCACCTGAATATTTTAAAATAAAAAACTGGACCCTGGTGGGTTTATGTTGTGTCTACCTATCTTGATGAATAGGAGTTCTCATATTGGGCATTATATTATTGAGTGAACATTCAGTTGAAGATGCTCCTATTCGCTTAGTTTTGATGTTCTTTGGTCATTCAGATTGTGTGTTCTCCTTTTTTTTTGCTCTTGAACAGTGTTATTTCTTCCTTGTTTCATTCTATAATGCTGAATTTATATACTCTTTGATTCAGATGTTTATGTGCTAAAATAGTTTCTTAGGATTTGATTGTATACTTGTGGTTTTATTAATTTTGGCTTTGCAATCAGTTGGGGGGCACAAATCCATAAGATGGGTGTGTCGAACTGTAGCATCTATGAGAATGCTTAGGAGATATTTTGGTAATACTTGGAAAGATAGGATTAGAAATGGGTCAATGGCAGTTGTGATATCAACACGCCAAGTAGTAAAGAGCTTTATTCACTTAAGTAAGGTGTCAGGTTCAAAGTTTTGGTGCATACATTGGATATAAAAGAAATGTTCTAAGGGCTATTGTTTTTGCAGGAAATTTCCCGGTTAAGGTATGAATTATGTCCACGTGTTATGAAAGAAAGGAAGTTCTGGAGGATATATTTTACTCTCGTCAGCTCTCATGTGGCACCGTGAGTAACAATGAATTTTGATCAGTCCTCCATTTGCTTTACATAGTTGACAGTAATATTTCTCGTGCCTCTTTGAATTTTGTTGAGAAACTATGATCCTTAAAATATAGATATAAGAAAGTGATGGACTTGCTAATGCCGGTGTTAGTTATTACAATTTTATTTAAATTTGTGATGTGCAAATGTAAGCAACAATTTAGAGATAGAAGAATAATAAGAGAGCTAAGGAAAATTCACAATCTGCATCTGTTTAATGTGTAGCCTTTAGAATTAACCATACTCTTCTGTTTTTCTAGAAGGTTAGGGAATTTGTTCAGTTTTCCTACAAGAATAAGTTCTAGGAAGTTTGATATGTATAGTATCTTATGTGTAAGATCCCTTTGGCACATCATGTTGAGCATATCTGTTGTCCTAAAAGAGAAATGGAATATATTAGCAGAGACACTGCTTTTACCCTCTAGCTCTTGAATAAAACTAGAATATACTATCTTTTAGGATAATCGATGGTCTTTTGAATTAACAAATCCTCTGGTTACTATCAGGTATGAAAGTCAGTACATGGAGGAACTAAAGCTTAAGGCAGAGAAGGTACAAGATGATAAAGTGAAGCAAAGTCCAATAGCTGGAGAAACCGATAAATCGGACTTGAAAGATAAGAATGTCAAGAGTAGGACTTCAACTTCATCTTCAGCTGAGCAAGATCTAGATTCATTTCTTTTGGGTGATCTTGAAGATAGTGATGGCGGACAAGGTATAGTCTTCCAATATTTTGCCTTGTAATTTTTATTTTGATCGGCTTAGACCTTGTGAACTTATTGTCAGTCAATTCTAGTAGTATGAGATGAGTTGGTTATGTTGTTTAAACTTAGATATTAGGTCCTGAACTGGCTGAAATTGAATCTCTGGATATTGGCTGCTAAGAATGTTCATAGAAATACATATTATAACTATATGTTATGTGTTGGTACTGGCAGTTATAGAATTTGCCATCTCAAATATTTCTCTTTGCATCGTGATGTTACAGATGACGGCGATGATGGTGAAGGGAGCTTTGATGATGATTTTGACAAGATTGAAAATTCTGTAAGCTCTAATAGTCATATGCTATTTAACTCATCCGACCCCTTTCAATTTCATAGAACCTTCATGCTCTGTGCATCCCTTGTCATTATCTTGAGTATTCAGCTTTATATAGCACTACTAATATGATGGCTTACGATTGTAGAATGATATGTTACATGAAATTTTGATGACATTTGCAGGATGTTGAAGATGCGAAGCAGTCAAAGGTCAAAGCTGCCACGAGCTAAAGAAGCAGATGAAGGATTGAACTAGGAATAAGAAACTAGTTTCTGGAGCAAACGGAGGGCGGATCATGGAAGGTATACAAAGCTGTTGCTGCATCTTAAATATTAAAAGGGTAATATTCAAAATGAAGAATTGTTCTTCTTTTGCGGGGGTGAGCGGTTGGGGGTTAAATAGATTATTTCATGTGCATATCCTTAAATTATTAGGCCACAAAAAAGGTTGTCCTGCCTCCTAAACAAGTTCAGAAGGTTATGCTTGTGCTATATTTATGGTTTGTTTCATACTATAAATCACTCAATATTCCTGAATTAACTTTATCATTATAATTGTCAAGTGCTTGAACTTGTGGCTTGCATTTCGCTTAATTTTTTTGTTGAGATGGAAAAGTTATTGGAAGTATATACATTCGTGCTCCTACATTTACAGGGACATCTATCTCTTTGCCACAAAACACATGAAAAGGTTCCATGTGCACGAAACATTCCCTGAAAGCATGGACATGATGTTTTACAATAACAGTATGCGGCAGATAGCATAAGATAAGATGAGTGCAAGAAGAGAATGGGAGCAAAATAATCCCCAAGAATTTTCTAAGAGATTCATGTGACTCCCAACTTCATTTAGGAAATAACTACTTTTTACTTGCTAAATCTAAGCCTAGAAATCAACCACAATTAAAATTATACAGCCCAGGGACAATTAGAAACAAACCAATATGAATCAACTCTACATATTAAAAAAGTGCATTATATCACCACTTTATTGGATTTTTTTATCAGCAAATAGGAATTTATTGAAAAGGAGAACACCAACAACTTTCCAAGAAGGGAAACGAAGCTAGGGGAGTACAATAAAAGAGAACTAAAAACTAGGGAGTGAGACTATGAGGCATCGGTTGATGTGTGATTGAGATTCTTGATCAGATGACGAGAGCTTATTCTGTCTCGGCCAAAATTTCGACCAAGACTTATTTGATACTTGATTGTTTTTTTAAGGGCTTGTGTTTGATATGAGTTGATTGGAAAATGTTGATATTGGGCTTACAAACAAAACTAACATTATGAATCTGATGTCAACCTGATATTAAAATTTGGTGCTAAAAAAGGGTAACACGATTCCCTCAATCCGTATGCCTAAAATTTGGAGTTGCCATTGTTCATGCTTTAGCTAACCCCATTCCAAATTTGGTTAAAGAAAAAAGACAATTGTCTCCAATTGAGGAATTAATCCCAAACCTCACTCACAACCCAAATTAGATTCCTTAAAATTCTCCTTGCCACTCACATTCCACAAACTCACATGCCAATATAAAAGCACCACAAAACTCAATGAAAACTTGACAACTCTCAAGATCCAAAGCACCCAACTCCCCATTTCCACAAGAATGCCTCAGATCATGAAGATGACCATTCCCAAAAGAATGCCTGAGACCATGAAGATGAATATTCCCAAGTTGCCCCAATCACTAATCAATCTCTTAGTTTGCCTTCTCATTCTCCTCCCACCCATTTTCTTTGCCTTGCCATCTTTCTTCTTCTTTTCCTTTCTCATCCTACCATGTTTTTGCATCTCTGTCCCTCCCATCATCTTGTGTTACGTCACATTCACACACATCCCCATTAGGCCTCTGGCAAGAGAATTGGTCACCAACCTGAACCCTTGTGCAACGAAAATTGGAAATAAGGGTCATGATCATGATCGCGATCATAATGATCACAAACTTGAGGTAGCAAGGAAGGAGCAACCGGTAAGCTACATGGTCGATAGGTCAGAAATTCCATCTTGGTCAGAATCTGAAGACGGGGAGGAAGATCCTTGGCATGATTTAGTCTCCAAGGAGCAAAGCAAACCGGTATTGGTCTAGTTTTTAACTAAATCCTGTTAGTTTTCCGCTAATAGTAATGCAGAATCTAAGCAGCATAGTTTTGTTGATTTGGTTTGCAGTTTGAGGATGTGATGAGCTTCTGGAAGAGGAAGGAGAGGAAAGAGATATAATTTATAAAAAAAATTAGATTCTTTATTTTGTGGCCAAATATAACAAAAATAATTTTGCAGTAAGGCATGAGTGGGAATGGGAATGGGTGTGACCATGTAAATCATTTCTTTCTTTTTTTCGTTTTCTTTTTTGCTGTAAAGGCTGTAAATTTTGGAAATGATAATCTGAATGAAACATTTGGTATATAGTTGAACATTTTTCTCATACCCTCTCTAATATAAAACTGAAGATACTACGAAATTAACAATCTTGATTTAATACAGATACTTATATTTATGATACAACATGAGACTAGTAATTATTTACAGAAAATCCTAAAAATAAGAAAAGTGTGTAGCACTAGGAGAGAGAACAAGAAATTATATCAAAAGGTTGTGGATGAAGTGACAGAGTGCTGGTACCGATTTCCAGGGCGATATTGCTATTTAATTCTTGCTGGTAAAAGCAAATTATTGAAACCGCACTTTGGGAAGGGTAGAGAAATGGTTGGCAGCAGCAACCATGGTGGCTTCTGGCCCCCGGCCAGAGCTTAGCGAAGATGAAGCTTTTTTGTTCTTGTTCTTGATCTTCTTGATAGGGTCATGTCTGTCCCCAGAAACAAAGGAGCATGAAACTAGTGACCTTAACAGTGGCAAAACTCCACTCTCTTTCTTGCTTTTGCCCATTCTTGTTTAGCTTATGATTAGTAATCTGTGAATTGTGAAGCTGATGGTGTTAATGGGGTTTAATATATAATCTACCATTTCTTGATGAACAAGCTCTGTAATGGTTTAATGTTTTATTATTTAAAAGTGGATGGAAATTGGGGAGCTAGTTAGTCAAAAAAGGCATCAGTGCGTGTCCGATTGCTACTACTGGGCATGTCCATTTTAATTACAGTGCTTCTTAATCTGTTGCTTAGCTCAATGATTTACTACAAATTGGGATTAGCATAGTGATTGGCTACTGAAAGTTACTTGTGAGTTGATAATCTTAATTAAAAGACACACGTCGTTTAACATACTGTTTCAGTTTATGGGCATTGACTAACAAGAACGGATCAATGTTTAATTCCCGAGTTTGGGTGCATGCTTTTGCTTCGAGGCCAAGGCACCAAACGTCTCAGAAATTTCTTGGAAAAAAAACTAAGTTGGAATATAACGACTAAACTCAAGATAAAATTGGAAAGCAAAAGCTTTAGATTTGAAATAAAATGCATAAACTTAAGACTAAATCAAAAATATATATTTAAATTAAAACAAAATTCACAGTATTGTCAATAGTTTCTTTGCTTTCAGCTTTCCCAGTACATGCAGAATAGAAGTGGTTTTTATTTTCACAATAATAACTAGGTGTAGGTGTAGCACTGCACGATGCTATAAGTAATATTATATAAAATAACTAAAACTGATTTATATATAAAATTTTAAAAAGATCAGAGAAAACAATAAAAGTCACAAATAAAAAGTCAAAGTCGTTCTCATTCAATTTTTAAGCAACCAAACAAATTAAACATATAATAAAAAGCAATAGAAAGAAAAGTCAAGCAAATATTCATAAACACAAAATTGGAACTGGAAAATGTCACCTGAAGAAAAAATACACTTTTGGACATTGGTCAAAGATTATGACACTGAGAGTGTCGTGTATATGAACCTCTATTATTTCTCCCCTGAAAATTAATAACGGATTAGATTAAATAATCAGATACATCAAAAATTCATCTGAATCAGATGAATGTAACAAACAAAAACATAGATAGTTTTATTTGGTTGATGAATCAAATCTTAAATAATGATATGTGATTAACGTATATTGAAATTAGTTTAAAAAAAGAATTGTAATCCAACAAAAATCTAATTAATATTAAATTTGTTTGTTATTATCATTAGATATTCAAATTAGTTTAGAAAAAGAACGGTAATACAACAAAATCTTAATCTATATTGAATTTGTGTGTTATTATCATTTTAATTTATTAAACAAAATTGAAATTAAATTAACAAATGATTTAAATAAAAAATTCTA
>JAYMTP010002982.1:0-18116 GCA_036897365.1 Geranium brycei
AGAATATAGTCTCACATTAAAAGAATATGAGATCAAAGGGTTGTATATAAAGGAAATGGTCAAACTCAACTATCAACTTGAGCTTTTAGTTGTGGAGCCCGGCCCGATATGTACAAACCAGTTTTACAATTTTTATACAAATACACATTTTGTAAAACATAAAATATCAAAAGTGTGATAATCAATGTTCTTGATACAAGTTCAAGTGCTTGAGCAAAATTTGATCATTTCACCTTGTGCTAATTGCTGTTTTCAACTTAACTGATAGGGTTAAATTTTTCTTGTCAAGAAAGTTGAAGAGGATACCAAATATATTAGACAAATATAAGCATTTTCTGATGAAATAGAATAAGGATGATCTTCCCATGTAGAGTACAATGTAGTTGACATTCAAAGGAAACCTGCACGCCTTTACATGTCCATAACTCAATACATTTAACATCATTTAGCTTGAGATGTTATTACTAAGGAAAAGAAAATAACACAGATGTTCATTCTTTACAAGATCCTTTGCAGTTAATAAACCTAATTCTTCAGTCCCAAAATTTTTGTAATAAAACATATAACTCATGTACTGCAAAGCCTCAAAATGCTTATGAGCCTACCATAGTCCTTTGCCTGGATTTGTGAGGATGGTTGTCTTTAGCAGGAGACACTTTTGTTCTCCTCTTCTTCCTACTGACCTCTTCGTTGCCACCCATTGCAGCAGCCAGAAGCATCTCACGCCTTGAACAAGAACCCTTGTATTTTGAAAGGTATCTAAGAGCTTCCTTTCTTTCCTCTCCTTTCTTCGAATCATCTAAATCTTTGCTCAATTGTCTCTTACAAGTAGGCCGCTCCTCCGATCTCAGATGTTTCTCTGGAACTTTATGACTCTGCTCTGAATATTTCAAACCAGTTCATAGTTTAGGTTAGAGAGTGAAACTTTCATATGAAAATGCAAATAATTGAAAACATGTCAAAGTTAATTTCTTACCGTAGCTTTTAACTGGACTAGGAGATGCAGGTGGTGTTATTATGTGGAATATGTCATTTATATTGAAATTGCCTGCATTTGAGGGTGTGCCAGTTTTCTCATATATGCTTGAAGTTTTTCCACCACATGCCACTGAAGTATCAGCGATACGAACATCAGATCTTGATTCATTACACAGAAGCCCTTGCTCTTGTCTTGCTCCAGAAGACAAGTTGGCAGAAATTTCTTCAGCGCCACCAATATTTACATCGTTATTAGCACTTTCGCATCTACTGTTGGAAATTCCTGCAGGAGCATCTCGCATTTGAACTTCCGCATCTGCCCAGGGAAAATGTTGTATTGTGGAAAATCTATTAGGAACATCTAGCATTTTGTTGTCCTTACAACTGTTATTGTTGGCTATACTAGGACACAGAGTGTTCTCTTGAAGTTCTAATACAGACTTGGGCGACTTATCCAGAATAGTAGCTTCCAACAATGTTTTATGTGATTCCATTAAAGTTGAAAACCACATTGTACCCTGCCTTGCATATAACAGAATGTATGCATCCTGAGACAGCACAAAATCTTCTGGAACTCCATACACCTGCAGGTATAAAATATTCCAAAATTTAGACTTTAAGCAATTTCTCAGGTTTCATCCACAAAAGTAGTTCATCCTATTTACTTTTATTCAGATATTAAACAAGTTATGAATCTAAATTATATTAATCCATCACAAGTATACCAAAAAAACAGTACAATTATACAAAACAAGAATATGTATACCTTTGAGTCATCCAGCCTATGCCATGTGTCTGGGGAGGACCGAATAAAGCAAAAGTAATGCCCGGAACTAGGTGTCGGTCCAACATGCACCACAACTGCATAGAGTTCATACTTAAGCCCGTCCTGTTGAAGAACATAAAGGAATACTTCATAAGTAATTGATTTAATTAAAAATGAACCAGAAAAATATCACCAGTCAAATGTTGCAAATACTTAGTATGATAGACCTCATTTTTAGTTTAAATACTTGTTTACAACATGGAAATCGTGAATTATACAGCAACAAGACAACTTACATCATTGTTATGACCACCAGAGGCATAGGGATTCAAGTCCAGTTCCAACGGGTATTTAACGTGCTTGTCAATTTTCACAACATAAGACCCATCTGCCTTGAATCTCTTTAAGTGTAATGCAGCAACTTCTGGAGGTTCATCCAGAATAAGCTGCTTCTCCACTGCCACCTTTTCCTTGCAATTCTCACAAGTAAAATTCATCTCTGTATCTTCAATCCTTTCAACCTTGGTGAAAGATTCCAAAGCACCAGGAAGGCTATCAACATCTCCAATCTCTAAACTCAGATCAATGAAGGGCTCATAGGTGTCAGAGAAGTAACTGCAATTGCAACACCGGAGCTGAAAACAAATACAAATGAAGAATCAACACAAATAATATAACAGTCAGCAAAAAGAATAAAAGTAAACTCTTAACTTTTTAAGCAAGTACATAATAACATGTGTAACAGGCTGATAAAAACATGTACTAGACAGAAAATTTTAATGACTTTGCTCCTAACCTTGCTTATAAGACGACCACCAAAAACCCGCTTCACTAATTTGTTCTTCTGGGAAGACATATCATCATTTGTCTTACAATCCAAACAGCATGTTTCAAGTTTATCTAACAAACACTGCAAGAACTCATGAGCATCCTCCTGCTGATATCTCCCAAAACATGACGAGATGTCTAGTTATTTACAGTTAAAGAACCAAACTTCCCTCCAAGTATAGAGTTAGGCAAATTTTACATTATGACATAAAAACACAACAGCCATCAAAACAACTACATATAATAAAAACCAGTATCAACAAGTTGCGATGAATAAGGATACTGCTCAAGTTGTCAACAAGATCCACAGGTTCAACAGTCCGCCCAGAATAAGACAATGAGTCTTCAATATGACCACACAGGAAACAAAGAATACAAAACCCCTCTTTACCACCTGAGAATTTCAAATTTCACAAGAAAATCTCAAAATATACTCTTGCCAAAATGCAAATAAAAGCATTGAAATGACAATAACAATTCAAGGTATAGACAAAATATCCCAAAACATCAACAACTTGAGACTCAAATTAAATTGAGGTCTAGATGGTTACGTTGACAGAGCTTCTTGACATGATTGAGATCACGAAGACCCTGAACAAGCGGCACAGTATGAGTGAAGCATTGCAGAATTGCATTGAGAAAACACGTGTTGCCAAGGTTCCGAAGACCTGCACCCTGTAGTACCAAAATCAAAGTCAAGACCAACAACTCCAAACATTCCAATTACAACAAAAACAACACAATATAGCATTTCAAAGCTATAATAAATCTCCAGGACATACCACACCAGTAGGCTTGATCTCAGTTGCAGAGCTAGGAAACTGAAAGTTGGAATTCACTTGGCCTCTGGGACGACCCCATGGTTCCGGATTGCAGGAAGGAGACCACCTGCAACGCACGGACTGTTCTGGAGAATCCGACTTCTGAGCAGATAGCTGTTTCTCTGAAGGATCTTCAACTTCAACAAGCTCCGATGAATTCTCCGGGCAAGAGGGCCCTTCAGTAGGGTCGATTTCACAGTGAACATCGTCCAGAACCAGTTCATTTCCGCGTGAACACGGCGAGACCTCGTCCAGAGTTGTCGCCGGGGGAGGAAGCAGGTCCGGCGAGCTCGCCGGAGAAGGGATCAATAGACTTTCCGGCGACTCCATCCGTGGAAGTGGGAGCTAGCGAGGAAGTGAAATTGGGAGGAGAATCGTGAGAATATTGAATTGGGGGAGATTTGAAAACCCTAGAAAATGAAGGAAGCGAATTGGAGGTGATGAGGAATGGATCTGACATTGGAACTGAGAAAGAGAGATAGGGTTTATATTTGAGGAAGAAAGAAGAGGGAAACGGAGTTTTTTCAGTTTTGGTGTTTTTAATTTTTTGGAAATGGGAGGGAAAATGAAATTATTCAGCTTCTTTTATTTTCCGCCGCCTCCAAAATTCCATTTCCACCCACACTTCTGTTCCTTCTGTTTACTCCCATTTTTGTTCACTTCCTAAATTACTTTTGTACAAATTTATTTATTTCTGTTTTATATTTGAGTAATTATTTCCATTTATTAAATTTTTCAAAAACATTGATTTAATATTTTATTTGAAAATGTTTATGGGTATTTATTTATTTTTGTTTTGTGTTTAGTAATTATCTTCGTAATATTTATTAAATTTTCATACAAACAAAATATTTATATAAACTATTTACGGACTGGTTTAGAATTAGTAATTATTTTATATTTACCTATGATTTCAATCGTGGGTATTTATGACGTAATATTTATTAAATTTTCATACAAACAAAATATTTATATAAACTATTTACGGATAGTTATTTGTTTTTGGTTTAGAATTAGTAATTATTTTATATTTACCTATGATTTCAATCGTGGGTATTTATGACTTAATATCAGCAAATGTGATTAATTTTAAGTGATATTTGTTTAGAATAAATGCGGGTAGTTTTTTTGGTTTTATGTTTAATAATTATTTCATAACTACCCTTCCTTAGTTATAACTTAATATTAGAAAATGTGATTAGTTTTAAGTGATATTTGTTTAAAATAATTATAGGTAGTTATTTCTTAATTGTTTTATGTTTAATAGTTATTTTATAACTACCCATGATTTCAATCGTGGATATTTATTTTAGATTTACGTTCTGTATTTATCTTCGTAATATTTATTAAAAAATTTAAAAACATTTTTTTGTTGACATCAATAACTGTGAATAGTTGTATAGTTCGGATGATTTTGTGGATTTAATAAAATGAATAAATTGAATGAAAAATATAATCATTCCATCTTCAAAGGGAACGCCACCTGACATATATAGGAATAATTCGTTGAGAACCTCTATGCCTTGTCGTGAGAACCATCGTGGAGATGACACGTGGTGTGCATGCTGACATGGCAATGGAGGACACGTGGCGCAGTGACCGGAAAGATTTCTCGTTCACTTTGGGTTCTCACCGTCGGTTTCATCGGCTTCAGACACCGTTGATCTGCCATAATTCAGAAACTCGTCACCGGAATCTTGTCCATGCGTCGTCTCTACTGCCGACGTAGATATGTGACTTTCTAGTCATTTTGGGTTCTCACCACCGGTTCCATCAGCTTTAGACGCCGTCGATCTACCATAATCCAAAAGCTCGTCGCTAGAATCTCGCCCACCCGCCGCCGCCGGAATCTCTGGTTTATATTTAATATATAATTCAAAGGTCTCTAGTTCGATTCAATTTATTGGTCGAACCAGATTGAACCAGTTGGAGGCTAATTAAGCCGACTCAATTCAATCTAATTAGTTTAATTGTTGTTCAACTATGAGTAGTTTAGGTATTTTAGTGGTAAGTTGTTCCCGAACAATAGTTAGAGTATAAAAATGTCATTTTCGGTTAAGGAAGAGTTTATATACCCTAAAACTGGTAGGCTAATCTTTTGAGTCAAAATGAACTCTAATGTATATACAAACTTTCCCTAAGTGCTTCTCCTAAATAAAGCCCGGATCTCCCCAACATTTAACACCTATTTAATTTTCTTCATTTGCCCAAATCTTAATGCATTCAAAACTGATTAAGAAAAGATCAAACAAATTTAATTTCCACCGACACATTACAATACATGAGTAAACTGTAAAGAAAAACTTCAAATATTCTATCGAAATGGAGCAGGAGCGTAGGTTTACAAACTTGTACACTAGACGACGACTTAAAACACAATCCAGAACGTAAAATAGTCTGGCAAGTTCAGATATTTGTCTCTCAAAAGAATTTCTCATATAGTCCTCTAGATTTCACACTCACTACCTTAAAGATACTGTAACACCAAACTCTTCCAGGCCGATAAATCAATCATGAGCATCACAGAATCCTGTCCTGAAAATCTGTCATAAAATTTGATGCTAAGGAACTAAGCTTCTTCCCCGTTTCTCCAGCAATATTCTTCAAGGAAGAGATATCTTGCTGCGCCTGAACACATTACATTCATTTCAATAACAATAAAAGTTCATTGACAGGTAACTCAGTTTCCATGAACACATAAATATTCCAGTACAGGATCAACAAACCTGGAAAGAGAGCCTATTAATCAGGTCACTTGCACTGAGATCAACATCGTCTGAATTGTCACCAAAAAGATCAGCACTTGAGATAGCGGCAGAACCCTACAAGATACGAGAATATAGAGATGGCAGTGTCATTGTTTGCAAGAAACCTAACCGGGAAATACATTATTTATATCTACTTGTATTTTTTACATCATACTAAAAAGTAAAGATCCATTGTTCATTTCAACCAGTTTCAAAAATAATTTCTGATAGAAGCAGGTTTTTGAAAGTGAAGATGCAATTGTGCACCTAAGGCTGTGGATGAAGTGGCAGAGACCTCATGTAATAAGCATGGGGTTGTTGGTTCCAATTCTTATGCCAGTGGTGTTGCTGATAAAAATAAAGATGCAATTGTGCAGCTAAGTCTAAATGATCCCAATAGAAAAATCAACCACCCAATTTTGAAAAAGAAAACTACATGCCGATATTTTCAAATAATAGTCAATGGAATGGCCAGCACTAACAACATTCTACTGAAACTACTAAAGCAATAATAGCTTTTACACATTCCCATCGTCATACAGCATCATGAAAATGGACAATTTCTGTACCACAATAGCCAATTAAACTGTGATGACATTAAAAAAAAGGATAAGAGAACTTTACATCCAAGAACACCAATTAAATAGGATATATACCCAAAGAAACTGACACTTTCAATTACAGTCCAGTAAGGTTAGTTTTAGTAGAGGTACATACCGAAAATTTCTGTAAAGAAGCTTGAGCATTTGCATCACCAGCTCTGTTATGATCCCCAAAATATTGGGCAGATGAAATAGATTTAGCATTTGAGAACTTCTTCCTTGCTTCATCAGTTTCTTGAATCTGGTCAAATAAATGCAAACAGTATGAAGTACAGGCATCGGAGGAGAACGTGCAAAAGTAACAACAAAGCTAAACCCAATCATACAGTGATTGAATATGTAATTACAAACTTCAACTACAGAGCATGCTTAAGTGATATATCAACATCAAACACGATTCCATTCGTCATAACTAATTACAATAAAATGCACGATAGGAAGTTAGGGGAATACGTTAAATAAATGAATCGATGAAATGAAAACAACGCACTCAGGTATAAGAAACATAGCAAATTAGATGCACTGAGTGCATTCATTTGAAGTTGTGAAACTGTGTGTCAACTAATAAAGCTCAAGACATGTTATCTGCAGCATATGGTTTGATTTCTTAAGTTTATTTTTGAATAATTACATCATTTTCCTATTCTACCCAAAACCCCTCCCCATCACATGCACCCAACAAGATTCGAACCCACAACCTCTCCTAAGAAAGTATGCAAGTTTAATGTGTAAATGGAACCCTACATTAAGTTATAAATAAATCATACATTGATAATCTCAAACTTATATTCCATAGGACTCCTTTTGCTTTGCAAAAAACTAATTCCTACTGAATATGTTGAAGAGAACATTTTCAAAACAGAGGCTGTTACTTCGTAACAAGACACATAATGGTCCTTATGAAAAGGATGCATTAGAATGTGGAAAATCTCAGTAAACATGAGGCCAGACTAAAGTTTCAAATAGCTTGCACTTATTCCATTCAAGAAAAGCACAGAAGTTTGCTCCATCCACAAGTGACACCAGTTTGCACATATTTTAGAAAATCTGGGTGAATGAACACCCAATTGAATGCAGGTGTAAAATCATACTTCCTTAAAAAACTCAATCCTCAATTTCCTGCTTGCTAATAATAGAAGCTCAAACATCAAACACATTGGGATAAATAACAATTAGCTGTATCAAGATAATTTTCAACAGAAGATTCAGAAGAAAAATAGAATCAATCCAACTGCGATATTATCAAAACATTCCAAGAGAAGTAAGTAGAATAGAGAAGATGAAAGTGTCATATAGCATTATTCTATTACTATAGAAAATGGCTTAACGTAGAACAAAATGGATCGGCATATAGACCTATGTTAGATATAAGCTATGATAACATGTTATACTACTTACTGGTGCTTTGGAGTAGTTTGTACTAGATTTCTTTGGAGCACCACTCTCCATTCCGAAGTCAGAAAAGAAGTTTGATGATTTTGGTGGAGCAACATGGCCGCTCAATTGAGTGCCACCAGAACTTGGTTCAGAAGACTGGACGTTTTCAACATATTCAAAGCGAGATGCATGCGACGATGACCCACCTGTCGAGGTACTGTTAGTTGTGGTAGAAACTGGAGCAGGTGCTTCTTCAGGCTTCTGGTCATAAAGACTTTCAGTTGGCTGCAGTCCAGTAACAACTGCTTAGTTAACAAGATTTGAATTGCACCTTCATATAACCAATGCTGTATCGAGAGTCCGAGAAGACAATTAAAGCATTTCTACAGAATCAATTTTCTAGGCAGACAAGAGAAAGAATCTACCTTGCTAGTCAGCTTCCTAGCACCAAGGCCTCCAGTTTTTCCAGTTCTCTTTGCACCAAGAGGCTTCTTCACAGTACTGGTCATAACTGTATGAGATACTTTAGGTGCAGCAGTGACCTCCGGAAGTTGTGGTTTTACAAAAGAACTTTCTTTAGGAGCATCATTGGTCTTTATTTCTGGAAGTCCATTAGCCGAAGGGGGCAATGCTTTGGAAGCAACAGGGGATGATGGCAAACTTATTTCCTCTGCTATGCTTTTAGCAACCTCTTTAGAGAGTATTTGCTTATATAACTCAGCAGCTCTTGATGTATACTTAGCCTCAGTTTTTCCTCCGTCAGACCATCCATGCTGCTTAAAGAAAACTTGTGCACGGTTGTTCCCCCCAAAGTACATCACTCTCAGTTGATCAGGAGTCCATGAGTCTAAATTTGTTGACCTAAAGAAAGAGAAGACGAACTTTCAGATAAAATTGTTGCCATAGTAACTACAACTACCATGCCACAGAATCCTCGGAACTTTCCAGTCCAAGCACTCAAGAGTAAATTTTCAAGATTTCATATCATAATGCAATTTTGAGATGTGCTTCATAAAGACTAACAACACGAGCAAATATAAATAAAATTAAACAATCCTTCCATCCTGGAAGAACAGTCCCAATTCCTTAAATAGACGCCTCAAATAAGTGTACACTTACTATTCTACTAAGTTCATTGAGAATGAATTACCAATAATATCCCTCCAGAAGTTAGTTATTACAACTTGATTACACGCACAACCCAAAAAAAAGAAGTCCAACACTAAAATAAATTGTATGCTCAATTTTCAAAACCAGAAAACTTATTCTATGGCAAAGTAATCAAACACAAAAGAGGGGGATATGATAGGTCACACTCACAGCCTCAACTTAACACACACAAAACCTAACATATTTCAATGGTGATGCTTATAGAGACAGTTTTCGATAAGATTTATTGCAGTTCCTATTCCAGCCAAATTATCAAAAGGTTAATTATTGACTTTGGCAGCTGAAAATGGAACTGAAACAGTGAGTTTCTGATGTATTTATGCATTTCTGAATTAAAACAAAAACTTAACTCCAACAGTCCAATCAACAATTTCTCGGGTAAATAAGCTACAAATAATGGGATTTCAAAAGCATCTATCTTCTTCCTATGCACTTCATTTAAAAGATTTTCTGGGCATGCCCATTATGATTCAAGTGAATTCTAGGTCAATAGTACTAGAACCACAAGTTACATGCTATACGTATATACAAATGATAACCCAATTGCAAATAATCAAGATTCGAATTAAACAGTAATAGAATCAGGAACAAAAACCTGACAAAGCTGATGTGAACACCGAGGCTGCGATGCACAGCCGAGCAATCGATGCAAAGGAAGATACCATAAGTCACAGATGCCCAAGTAGGGTTCTTAGCATTACAGTCGAAACACATCTGACAACAAAAATACCCAAACTCAAGATCCACCCAGAAAACGCCCAGATCTGACCCAGATCTCATCGGCACGAACCCACAAAAACAAATACTCAGAAGATGAGAAAAATCGAACCTTGTTTTCGGACTTGGCTTTCAATTTCCTGAAGACAGCATTCTTATCAGTGAAATTCTCGGAGGCCATGGCGGAGAGATTGAGCTTGGTTCCCAGGGGGTGTTCACGAACACCTCCCCAGAAGAAAGCGGAAGAAAGAAATATAATCAAATCGCAAAGTGTTTTTGGAAATGAAATCAATTTTTATTAGATGGTTTCTTATTTTTCACTCAAAGTCAAAGGCATCGGTACTCTTAATTCTTATGAGAGAAATTACTTTCTTTTTTATTAATAATTTCCTATTTTAATATTTAATTGATATAACTTTTGAAACTTTTTTATTTTTATTTTGTTTTACTTGTAATTAGAGTAGATGGAAAATTATTTAAAATTAAGGTCAAAGTAAAAACTTTCTTCTTCGACGAGGTTTCTTATACAGCCGAAAAGCTCGAAGATAAATGGTGAATATGTGCAGGCGTTTAACGAAGACTGACGAACATTCTTCTCTGATCATATGCATGCAAAACCAAATATGTTTAGGTGTCCACTATCTCCGGTCATTATTGTCGCGAAGTGGACATGAGTTTCTAACAAAGGAAGGAGAGGGGAGAGGGATGTACATGATGTTGGAGAGCAAGTCATCTCGTCGATGAAGTTCGACAATTGAAGGGGAAGGTTGCCTGTCGAATCCAAGTTTAGGCGAGGAAGAGTGTGATTGTTGACTACCGGGCTCTGGCCATCGTGGGTGATCACTGGAGAATATAGTTGTCGTCGTAGCTGTGGCATCCAGAGAAGTTGAAGAGATCGCCAAAGATAGTGCATTTGGAGAAGTTGAGCGTGTTCTGCTTGAGCGAATGAGATGTGCTGACGCAACCCATTTGTTCAATATTTTAAAATGCAAAATTATTATTATGTTTGAATATTCAAGAGGTATTATCGTAATTTTACGCTTAAAATTAACATAGTTAGTAACAGTGCAACGAAATGAAGCTTAAATGATACTTATTGTGTCACCTAAGCTTTAAGGGTAACAAAGTTTTGTTCAAGTTTAAACTGAGGTTAGCAAATAACAAATTGTGATATTCCCTTCTTACTCTATTTAAAATAAATCATGGTTCAATGTCTTGCATTAGGTGTGCATTTCATATATAGTGATGACCAAATAAGTATGAGGTAGAATTCTCATGAAATAATGATGTAAACTTTTAAAAAATTATTTGCAAATGAAATTATGCTCGGACCAAAGTTCGATGCTTAGCAGTGTTTACGTATGAGGATAGGTTATTAGGTAGGTAAGATGTAATTGTAATCTAAAAAAAAAGCTAGAAAAAACTAAGAATCAATCAAACAATGAAAAGTGTGGTGAATCAAGGAAATGACCAACAATGAGTGCTAAATTGCTCGCCTATTTTATTACTCGTAAGTTTCAAATCGCGCATGTCTATTTGTCGCACCTTTTATTATGATAAGTACTACGACAACCCAACTCAGACGAACAACTCTTTATTCTGCAAAGATGCTAAATAATTGCAAAATGTAAAAAGTGACATAACAAGTTGTTAACCCGGTTTGACACTCAACAGTTCTACGTCCGAGGTGGGTTGTACAACCCAATGTGGTAGTTGTAAGTTTTGAATTCGTGTATTGCCAACCTCTTCGACGATTTACCTGGTTTGTATTATTGTTAAAATTTAAAATGTAAAGTAAACAAGCAGAGATCGGCACAACAAGTTTGATAACATTCATGTGTTTGGGGTGAGTAATGTGAAATTGTGTGTTAGTGTTGAAAAAAAGAAAAATATGTTACTTTCGTAAGTCTTTATCGCCTTAAATCTCACATTCATATGTATAGATTCCAAAATGTATTTTTTTTATGTGGGACGATTAACACTTTTGTTCTCCTAAAAGTAGTATTATGTATGGATAATTGTTAACCATGATTCAACTTATAATAACACGGTGAATGAGAAACAATAAAGTACAAATTGGGTGAAATGCCCAAACTGTTCGAACAGGTGAAACTTTTGTGTTGGGGTAGAACTTTTGCGACCCGAAAAAACACCGCAGGTCAACCTTCCTGGACACGTGTCGGGCGCTGGAAGAACGTGCGCACAAATTTCTACTGATCCAACGCTTGTGATTGGTTCAGACAGTTTGAACGTTTGGGATGGTTTGTATAGGAGTGTATCCCCGCGGCGAATAATTGACTTTTGTTGACAAGAATAGAAAGCCGAGAATTTAATGGATATGAACCCAAACCAGAAGTGGTCAAGCTGCATTTCCGGACAAACATTAACTTAATTAATCTTTAGCATTACAGATGTATTTGCTTATTACAGCCAAAACCATGTTGTCCCTTGATCCTGGTTCAAAATTCTTGTAAATATTAGTGTTTAATTTGTCGCGTTACGATGCAGCTTGTTAAAATTAAGGCTATGTGATGAGCCTCAACTGCCTCACCTGCCAGGCCCTGGAGAGGACAAACTCAGACAATGGATCGGGATCAAGGACGCGACGGAGAAAGGAGACGGACAGCGGGTCGTTGAAGAGTCTGTTTCTGCTGAAACTGGATAGAGGCAGGTCGGGACCGTTGTCTCCTAGCAATAAGGCCCTGGAAAAGGTGAAGAATATTGCTCATCTTGGCCGGATCAAAACAAGCGGGACGGGAAGCGATTACGAGAATAACGAGGGAGAGCCTAGGTTGGTGAGGAGCCCTGGATTGAGGAGGGATTGGAGCTTTGAGAAGTTAAACGATAATAACCACCGGCCTAAGGAATGAATCAACAAGACTGAATATGAATGTGCATTATGATATCATCTACCTATCTACCTAACTTCTTTTTTTTGTTTCTATGCCCCTCTTCTCCAATTTTCTTTTGCATGTTTTTTTTTCTTTTCATGGTTCATTGTGTAAGGTTTGGCCTAGAGCACAAAAACACCGTAATTTGTTGACGTTGGATATAAATCAATGATGGGTTGTTAAGAAGATGTGTAATCAGTGGCGGGCAACGACTCGCTCTCGCCTAGAGTCCCACATTTAAAAGATGTGAATCTACTCATCAGATTATATAACAATCTGCGTCTCTACCTATTACTTTTAACTTTTAAGTGGTTTGGGCTTCTGACATGGTATCAGAGCTTGGTTCGTGTGACGTGACCTCCATATGCCATTTGTTTCGGGCTTCAACTCATGAATCGGAGGGTGTGCATTCTGTATCTGTCCCCCGTTCGTCTGTTTTCACGTGCATATTGTGAATTTTAAATTTTTTTTACAAAATGTGTATTCGTACAAAAATGATGAAATTACCTATGATATTAAGAATTATGAAATAATGTTTAACTCAAAAATAATTCAACCAAAATAATTAAATTACAGTTTTATACTATACAAATTTTAGTTAAAAGATATTTTCAAAAAAAACTTTTGAAAATATTTATTTTTATTTTAAAAATAATTATTAATGTTAAGGGTAATTTATTCATTTACACGCATACACAAACCAAAGATGTGGTACCTTATTGCAAAAGTGTGATAATATATAATATGTTTTTGCCATTTTTCCCCCCAAAAAATTAATTATTAGTCCATGAGTATGATTGATTTTATCTAAGTTGATACATAGCGCAAGGACAAGGAGTGTTGTGTTACTCGAAATAAATCATTCATTTAGACTTTTTTTCAAAATTTAGGAAGTTTTGTAAAAGATTATTGCAACTTGGGAAAAAGCTCACACCTCTTCAAGTGTACTTGTCGTGTAAGAAAAACTTAAAAACAACAGCATCAAGTGTCACGAACTAGTCATTTCCCACATTAATAGGCTCAGTTTGTTCCGGTAACCACAAAGCAAAACAATCAAAGCCAAATTCATCACCTCCGTCACTTCTGAGCCGCTATAAATACACACCAACACAAACCCAATCCAACACACACAACATTAATCACAATGGCCGGAGTCGTCACGACTCTGTGCAAGAGAACCGTGGTGAGCACAAAGCCGATCGAGCCCGGGAAGTTCGTGACCCCGTCGGCCCTGGGCCGCGCGATGGAGCACAACCACGTCAGGGTTGTGTACTACTACCGCTTCCCCGGGCGGCGGGAGCCCGGGGAAGTCACCAAGCTGCTCAAGGAGTCGGCGTCGGAGATGGCCACGTCCCTCCCCGTGATCACGGGACGGCTGGTGCGGGACGGCGAGGAGCGGTGGATGGTCAAGTGCAACGACGCCGGCGTCAGGTTGGTCGAGTCGAGGGCCAAGGGGAGCATGCAGGACTGGCTGCGAAATGTGGATAGGGAGAAGGAGCTCCAACTCACCCATTGGGAGGACATGTACCATAAACCTTACTTCTGGTCCACTTTTTATATGAAGGTAACAAGTATACATAGATCATGACATGAGTTGATAAAAATATAATATAACACATATATGTCACCACTTGCTAACGACTACATATAAATTCAAGTGTTTGACTAGTTGATCAAGTAAGAGTTGGTGAATGTGAAAAGTGTCATGCACCGTAATAATATTACAAGATGGTAGTGGCAAAATATGTACACCAATAATTGTCGTCTTTACTGTCATAGGCGGTGGTGGATCTAGAAATTATTTAGAGGTACAATTTCATACTAAAGAAGGAAATGTAAGTTAAATACCACCATTGTTTCAACTCTTCCGGTCTCAAACAATATTAGAAAAAGCCCAACCCCAATACTACATTATTTGAAAAATTTTGTGAACAACAAGTGTTGTAACCATGACAACGTGAATAAAAACACCACTACTTTAGTACTGAACTACAAAACAATGTTTATATATATATTACGATTTAAAGAGACTAAATGCAATTTTCGAACAAAATTATACACTAAAAATTTTCAAATTCTCGAGCCAAGGGAAAGTGGTTGCCCCTCTCTGCCCCTGAATACGCCCCTGGTCATAGGTGACGAATCTTTACTTCCAGTGGGAGTGGAATTTGCATTTTCAAATAATATACTTCCGGGGCGGATCCAACCCGCTTCATGCTCTCCCCTAGTGATAGACAACAAATCATATTACGAAAAATGTGTTGTCGTTAATATTGTTTTTTTTTGTGGATGGCTAAATTTGTGACAGGTGACTGAATTCGAACAAGGGGGAGTAGCAATCGGTTTGAGCGGGTTTCACCTGTTAACCGATCCCATGGGCATAACAACTCTCGTGAAGGCATGGGCCTACACTACCTTGCATCGCACGTCACCACCTCCACCCGCAATCCAACCCTCACCTCCACAACCCCACAACAAACCCTCCCAAGCCACCTCCACCCGATTAATCAACTCCTACAAGTCCTACCTCCAAAATTCACCACCACCACCTCCTCAAACCCTCCCAAAACAAGCAACAATCACCCTCAAGTTCACCGACGAGATGGTCAGAGCGAGCATCGCCACGACGACGAGAGAAACCAACAGACCGACGAGCACGTCGCCTTTCGAGGCCCTGGCCGCCGTCTTCTGGGTCTCCATCAGCAACGTGAGAGCCAGAGGACGCCTCCTCAACATGTCCATCTGCCTGGACGCCAGGAACTGCCTGGGGTTGCACGACGAATCGTTCGGGAGCTCCATGGTCTACAACAAGGTCGATAACACAAACGTGACTAATTCGGACTTGGCGGGCGCGAGGAGGGCCGTTGAAGAGGCCGTGGACGAGATCAACGTACAGGGCGTGGCGGAGCTGATGGAATGGCTCGAGAGTGGAAACCGTGATGACGTCACGTCTCCGGCGGGGAATTGTAGCTGTCATGACATCGTATGCGTGAACGTGGGCGGGAGGGTCGTCGACCCGTACTCTGCCATGTTTCAGGACGGGGTGGCGCCGGTTCGGGTTTCTTATTACCTGGAGCCGGCGGTGGCTGGGTTGGGGCAGGTTTTGGTCCTCCCGTCGCCGCCGGGGGAGGGTGATTTGGGGAGGATCGTCATGGTTACTCTTCCGGAGGACGAGGCGGTGATGCTGTGTAAGGAAGATCTCATCCTCAGGTTCTCTCCGACTGTTTTGATGGGTGTGTGATCGATCGTCGGTCATGACATTATATATACGTATGTTACGAATAACGTCTCAGAATAATGTGGTTATTTATGAGTTGTAGATAGATAGAACAACGAATAATTGTAGTCAAGCGATTAATTACTGTGACCGTGATATATGAATAATTAATAAATTAATAATATCTCTTAATGATGTGGTTTAAATGATGTAGATAGATAGAACAACAAATAGTTATAGTCAAGCGAGTAATTACCATAACCGGGATATGAATGAATAATTAATAGGACAAATTACACATCACTACCTCTATTTGCAATGATGTGAAACTTGTATAGCAGGCGACTACGAACAAGTATTGACCAAATTTATCAATCTACAAAAGGCATTAGGAAGCTAATTCATGCAACACACACACAAGAGATCTTCATTCGAGATATGCATTCCAAGCGATTAGGTGTGGTGATAGGTAATCGTCCTAATGTTGATTTCGTCTCTCGACATTGAAATCAACCTAAATAGAGATGTTCACGACTCTCTAGAGATCGATTCCACCTCAATCCGCATTACTCACGACGAATAGCAACTAAGGTCTATAGGAGGCTACAAATCAAGGCCTCGAACCTCCTACCTCGGGACTACCTAGATCCACCAACTCACGTCTCTCTCGAGAATCGAGTAATTGGCTAAAACACGATTGTCCTAGGTCTACAACATAGACATCTCTATCATACGCGTTCAACCACGAACAATCACAAGCAAATCAAGCAATCCACATCACACACCGAATTCACCTAGAACTAATATCTCAAATTAGGAACTCCATAATGTTTTACACAAATTAGCCTCCATAGCCAAAGAACTACTCTCTAGCCATGAAGTCTAAGCTAAAACTCATGGAATCTACCATCAACATACAATCCATATCCAATTTTCAACAAAGCAAAAGTGAAAAAGGTAGAAGAAAGCTTAGGGAGTGATGAATCTCTTCTTCTCCAAGATTGAATCCTTGACTTGAAGCTCCTTCCAATGGCTCACAATCTCCAAGAATCGTCCTCTCCAATGCTCTCAAAGTGTAGATGAAGCTCAATCTCAAAAATGGTCAAAAGTCCCCCAAAAACGAGCTCCAAATGCCTTTTATACGGCTTGGAAATCATCATATCCGGTCCCATATTTGGACCGGATAACGGAGCGGAGAAGCTGGCGGTTGGGCCCATATCCGATGGGATATCCGGTCCGGATATGGCGGCGCATATGCTCTCAAACATGGTATTCCGGTCCCGTATCCGGACCGGATACCAGGGCGGATATGCCCTCTGCGGGCTAATCCAGTGGGATATCCAGACCGGATCAGCCAGAGGATTACCTCCCTTCCTCTTTCTTGCACTTGAAGCTATCTCCTATCCTTGTCCTCCAAGCCTACGCCTCTCCCGAATAGCGAATCGGTCGGAGGGCTTCCGTCTTCACCTCTAATGTGATTACAAACCGAAGGATCTCTTACGAGTTCACTCCTATGGTTCCACCACATCGAAGATAAAGTGAAGCAGGTGGCCACCTCCACTAGTGGCTCCGAGAGCTCCAACGGAGGGGCACTTTAAACCCCTTACTTATTCCCCAATCCGGCTATCCGCAACAAGGGCCTAATCCACGCTCCTGCATCAAGATCCACAAAACTCTCGCAACATCAAAAGTCCTTGGAAATGTCATGCTTAAGCGTAAAGACACGACATAAACCCCTAAATTATGGGCGAAATGCGTCGGTACGGCGTCCTTTCGGACCCATAACAACAACCGAAACAAAAACTACTAAACCAACTAAACATGTCAGATACTCTAACAGCCGCTAAACAAACTAGAACTAAAACACGAAACATTCAATACAAACTAACAACATACCCACTACAACACAAACAAAAAAACGCAGACCACCATTCCACCATCCTCGGTGGGACATCCTCTCATCTGAGCCCATGCACCTCAGCGAGCACTACTTCTCAAGCAT
>JAYMTP010002983.1:0-18113 GCA_036897365.1 Geranium brycei
TAAATGAACGGGTGGGTGGGTAATTGAGTCGGGTGGGTAGAAACCCGACCCGTGTACACCCCTAGTATATATAGTGATGGGGAAAGTGAAAGTGAAAGCACAAGGCAGTGCTCTTAATTGTCTTCATGCTGTATTGCATGAGTGAATCTAATTTCTGTTTCTCCGCAAGCCCTCAGTTAAAAACTTAAGATAGCTTCATGTATGTCAACACAGAACGACGAGCACTAAGATTCGTAGCACTATAAAACGTATGTTTTCTGTAACATGATGAGCATAAGAGAACAGAAATTAAAGGTCAAAACATGAAGAAAAAAATGACATTTTAATGAGCAAAGTCCATACAGCTGTTAAAGTAATTTTCCTGTAATATGACAAAATGCTGGTGCAAATTCTTCTAAACAAATTCAATGTTGTGCTTACATCATGAACACAAAACAATCTCAAAAACTTACAAAAACCCCAAAGTATTAAAAAGAATACAAAGGACATTTGGTAGACAGTTCTTTGGTTTCTTGGTTGAGCTTCTCGAGAGGTGCTGTCTTTGATGCTTGGGATTTTATAATATTACCAAAACCTTGATTCCTTGAAGGCGCAGATAGATCTCTTACCCCATGGAAGTGCAACCGAGCTTCTAATAACTATCTGGTTGACCTGTCTGCAGCACCTACACACCTGTACAAGATGCTCCTAAGACGGCAACCAATACAAAATTTCTACTTTTACAAACCTAGCTTCTCCGAATTGGATCCCACCCATCCCAGACAGCCATAAGCAGATTTCCTCAACAGCCACTTCAAAACAACTGCCATCAAATTGACACACAACCTTATCAATGCCATTGCCAGCTACTAAAATTACAACTAGTGCTGTCCTAAAGCAGGATGGTCGTGTTTGTTTGTAACAAGCTCATATTGAGATCGTATTCTTAGCAGCCAAGACTAATATGCATAGGCAATTAATCTCTAAGAGCATACGTATTCACTGATGATGTAAACTTTGAAATGATAAAAATAACTTTTATGATATCAGTATCAAGCGTAAGCAATCAAACCAAAACATGAAGGAATAAATGACACCGTTATTTTAGGGAGTTACCTGTACTCTTATCTGTATGCTTGTCTGCATGGCATGTCTCGGATTATACTTAAGGGTCAAAGATGAATATCTATAGCAAGTAGCTGGTGACTAGAAACATCACATTAGATTGGGCAGAGCATGGGGGCGAGGTCTTGCCCTGATGAGTGTTTCATCGCTGTGCCTAATCCATTCTGAAAGTTTCCAAGGTTTCTGCCATTTCCATTTGAATTGCACCAGCCACTGGTGATGACTCCTTTTCCACCGCCATAGCTTCCCAGATTGTCCAAGGGCTGCTAGCTTTTTCATTGACAACTGCCCAGCTGGTACCATCTGCATTACCTCACTCTCTTAGCTAGGAAAGTAAATAATTTATACCCAGCAGTCAACAGTTTAGTAAAATAACCTTTCGGGTAGAGTCTACAAATGCTGTATACTCTCTGACTGAGCCATTAACAATGCCTGGAGTATATTTGAGCTGCTTCTGAGCAGGCACTGCCAATGGAGACAAGGGATTGCGGATGTCATCAGAAAAGTGCTTCAATGAATTATGTGAGTTCTCCTGTTGAAGGAAATTTTCAAGCATTAAAAGACTAACAATTGGAGTAAGAACTAAAAACAACTGTTAATTTTCACACTTCAATCTGTGGCTAATAGACTGATAGTGCCTATAAAATGTCATCCAAGCTGCAATATTATTTGATAAATAAGGCCCTATATAAAATATATTGGAGGGGAAAAAGAAAACTTCCAAACAAAAACACATACCGAAGCAGATGTAGCCAATGCAATTGCAACAGCTTGATCTCTTAACTTTAGCTCTTTCTCGACTTCCTTTCTACGTATCTCACTCTGCCTCAATAAGCCTACAAGTTCCTTAAGTTGCTCTTTCATTTCCTTGATTTCCATTCCTTTCTCCCATAGTTGGCACCTGTAGACAGCATACAAACTGGTATTTAGAACTTTGACTATGCAAAACATATTTCTTCAAGTAAAATAATTCATAAGAACACTTCCTATAATAGTTCTTTATTTCAGATTCATGGAAAAGGTATAGCTTAAATGATCTAACTTTTAAGGATTTATTAAGTTTACCACACTATGCACAGTATGGATACTCGCGCTCCACACATCATTTGAATCATCAGTGTCACAAAGTTTTCTCCGTATACTTTATTTGGCTAATTTGATAAATATAGTTTGTTGATATTGGATAAAGGGTGGCTGCAGAAGCTATTCCTCTCCCATTCTGAACTAAGCTCTAGCTCTGGCCTGGCCATTATGACAGAAAACATGAACAGGTGCTGCTTGAGTCACAAAACTCAAGTACATGGGCAATGTTTTTCTAAAGTTAGACAACAAACTCTAACGTGATGGTCATATAGCTGGATGAATGTAAATTACGAATGGATGAGGAGCTTAAAGACCACCAACCTCATATTCCAAACAATGAGATCGGGACTATTTATTTCAGGTGTACTTCATGGAGGTTTCTCTTCTTTCTTTCATTCAATCTCTTCCAAATTCCTACCATCTACTTTGGGAGTTTCTTAGTTGTCACAACTTTGTTCAAGTGGTTCATGCGGTTTGGATTAGAACTTAGTGACATTTGTTTCCATACTTAAAGCCTAGTGACTTAAGTAGATTCAACTTTTCCAAGACCAAAATAGATTCCGAAAGTTAGGGACTATGTTCTTGTTGTGAAACCAACAGAGCCAAAAGTTGAAGCTGATGGTTGAAGACGCTTATTTTACTCTCGCACACACCCTCATTTCCAAGCTACAGCAGTTGAATGCCCACTTATTTTGTACACCCTAAAAGTTCTCATTAATTTTAAGCAAGGTCAGACAAAGATTCACATGCATACAGCATTTCTGATATTCCAAGAATATCAAATAAAGCCTACATCATTAGTCAATGAAATTACCTTGCATCTGCAAAGGAATTGAACATATACTGAAGCAAGTTCTTTGCATCCGCCATCGAGCGCAGCTGACTCCAACGTCCACGGTTAGTGAAAGCCCGCTCCCGCTCTTCTGCCTCTGAAAGTTGTGAGGCCATTGCTACGAGAGAATTAGACGTAATGCTAAGCATGTTTTCGAGTGAAGATATCCTGGCTGTTCTTGCATTTGGTGACATGGAGGATGCTCTGGACAAGCAAGGAGTAAAATACATGAAATTATAGATAAATTTGGTGAATAATAAAAGAAACCACAGGAAACTGCAGAACTATATTAAAAGATGTAACAGTAATACCTAGCAAATCCATTCTTCCCTTTTGGAGGGATAAGACCCTTCGAAGCAAACTCATTCACTTGTTTCAGCAAGGCCAGCTCTTCTGCCAATGCCGCACGCCTGAGAATTGATGCACCGCTAAGACAAAACCAGCACTATGGTTTAACCGGAGTTAATTTACAAAATAAGTTAAATACGTACACTTGACTTTGCTTCTCATATTCAAAGCGAACTTCATGCACATTCACCATAACCTCCATCTCGTGGTCAAGCCAACGCTGTAAGGATTTCTCATTGCTCTGGAGGAGTAGTTGAAGTTAGATTGAATTTACAACTTCAAATTTTCAAATAAATAGAAGCATAATATTACCTGCCCATTTATTCCATTTCCATTCGCGATACCTGCAAAATAGAAGCAGATTCAAAATCTCAATCAAACAAACTAGACTGAGGAATGACGATGCTTAGTGCTACATTCTTGATGTCTTATATTAGAGGAACAATATACTAATCAGAAGCAAGGGGTGACAGGAACAGCAGCCTTGTGCAATAGAAGCAAATATTCACCGCACGGACTCGTGCAGAAAAATGAATACTTCATGCTCAATTTGTTGCTGGAACTGTACATTTACATCATACCTGGGCTATCACGAGCTGAAGATTTACGAGCTTCTAGCAATTCTTTTAGCCTTTTGGTAGCCATTGCAGCCTCTTCAGTCTTTCTTTGAAGAACCTAAATGTAAGAAGTTTCTATAATGAACATCTGCTATCATTTCTGCTGCATAGATACATAGTCACAAAAACCAGAGGGCTTCTAACCATTTTCTGACGTTGATTAATAGCTTGCAGCTTATGCTTTTCGTACTCATTCTTCCTTCCCTCCTTCCGCAACTGTTTTGCAAATGCATAATTGAGAATTAGCAGTATTCAGTACATAATATATTAAGTCCATTAACTCTATAGAAATGAATATAAAATCATCTAATTGCGCTTATACCTTCAGAAAGCAGATAAATTTGTAATGCTTTTATAATAAATTAGAAGTGACAGTAAAATCATATAAGATAGAAACTGTTTCAGTACAATTGGTGAAGAGACAGATTTGCATATAGATAATGTTTTTATGGATGCTAAGAGAATTTACACTTCCAGGTGGCATCACAAAACAATTATAATCCTATCTTCAAAGGAAAAACAAAATGGCCATGGTTTCCATATACAGCCTACAATTGTGTGAATAGCATCTCTTTGAAGATATTTCAAAGTACCTGCAACAGTTCCTTCTCTCGAGAGGCCTTCCATTGTCGAAATTGTTCTGCTTCTTGTTTTATCCTTTGTTGTAATTGAACCTACAAGTTCCAAAAACTAGTAAGTATAGCACAGTGAAAGATAAATAAATTATGGATATCATAGTCAATGTCCATAATTCAACCTTTTGTGACTTGATGTATTGAATTTCATCTTGCAATCGCTTTGCTGCTTCATCACTTTTTTGTTTTTGTTTCAAAAGCTGAACCTGGTTCTCTTGTTTCCTTCTGAGATCCAGAATCTGGTGAGCAAACATTGTAAGAATATGTTACAGTGGGTAAACCAGTTATTGTCCTTCATTTCAATCCAAAGAGAAGCAGGTACTCCAATTACTCATTAGAAAAATAGGTCACCTGTGCCTCAAGTGCCTTTAACTTTTGGGAATGAACATCTTGCATTTTTTGCGTATGTCCATCAGAACTAGCAGCCTGATTCTTAACTTCAGCCAACAAATGGTCCCTCTCTTGCTGAAGTACCAAAACAGTGAGTTTGTAATCAATTTTATCAAAGGACAGAACATCCATGAAATTCTATTTTACCTGCACTACTTTCTTCTCATCTTCCAGTTCCATAATTTTCTTGCCAAAATGTTGCTTTAGTGCCACTGCGTCCAATCCTCCAATAAGTTTCATCTCCGACTGCACAGACCAAAAATGTAAATACAACAAAGTATGATATGGATTCTTACTCTAAGCTTTCAAAGTTTGTATAACCAGGGTCTGTTATCAATATGTTATGAATAAAGATTGTAGATTGTCATATAAAAACAGAAGATATAGAGATACCAGACATAGCAATTAAGGAACTAGGATGTAGATTCTAGACAAGAATTATTTAAAATATAAGAAATGCGCTATTTTCCTGGAAGTATAACTATCAGTAGTAAATATATATACAGCAGTATGTTTCTTGAATACCAGTATCAGATTTTTGGATTAAAATATTTGTACATGTCTGATAACTATTTACTCAATGCAATTTTTCCAGTAAGCACAAGTTAATGCAAAGTAAATTTTGAAAGAGAAAAATATCACCTCTTTCTGCTGCAGTTGTTTATTCAACTCATTCAACTCCTTGTCCATGGAATTTTGTAGAAGAGTGTGCTCCCACTCTTTTGCTACTTCATCGATTTCCCTAGTATCACCTGCTACAATTGGCAATTTTACCCTCAGAAAATGGTACGCATACAGCAAGCCGGAAACTTCTAAAATGGAAATGAGGAAAAGAATGCTCATGCATAACTAAAGTAAGTTCTTGACCAGAGATAAAACTCATACCAGTTATAGCATCACCCATTTGATAATCAGGTGACTCTATACTATCTAAGCCCCTTTTAAGTCCGTCACTTTTCACAGAGCATATATCCTGAAAGACAGTGAGATTCATGCATCTTAGCCAACATAGATCTTACAAAATAAAATAAAAAGATTAATAAATGAACATGCGCGCACAGGCACACATGGCTAAAAGTAGAATGGAAAACCTTAAAGCTCAAAAGGAGAAGAGGTATCTATGACATACCCGATCGCCTGTTTCACATTCCGGTACAACAGCACATCTGCTTCGATATTCATGAAGTTCTCGACAAAGATCTTCATTAGCAGCTTCAAGCCAAGCAATCCTTTCTTTAAGAACCTACGTGAATGATTATAGACTTGATACCATGTGTTTCTTAAGGATTAAATTGGCTTATCTGAGCCAATAAATCATACACAGTTGATAAATTAACTATTTGTGAAGATGAATTATACCAACTAAACTTGGAGAAAATTTAATGTGTATATTCTAGCACTTGATAGAAAATCAGATGCACAGAATCTCAATTCAAGTACCTGTACTTCATCTGATGAAGATCCTCCTCCACGCGCACACAGTTCTGCCTGCAAATATTCCAGTTGTTGGCGCATCTTCAGCATCTCACTTGACATGGGATCTCTGTTAACCTGATAAACAATATGTAGCAGAGTTACATGCATAAAACGTCCATGGAGGCAATGGTTTTTATACTCTAGATGAAGTGAGGCAAGCGTATAAAGCACTAACAGTTCAAGAAAACTTACAACAGGCTTATTTTGAATATTACGAGCACGATTTGCATACTTCAAAGTATTGAGGGTTTCCTCGGCATTGATATCAGCAGGACTAATGCAGGCTGAAAAGAAGCAAAATTGATGGGCAACAAGATTTATGGAAAATTAAATAAAACTCCAACCACATATAAAAGGATAAACACTTGTGGAGAGAGCTTTCAGCGGATAAGAACAGAAAGATAGATAGAAACTAGAGTCACACTATATATCATAGAGATGATGTTCCGAGAATCTTAAAGGATCCAGAAACAAAGTACGAGTAACCAGCAACAAATTAACCATGTAACACCTTGATAAAAAGGTTATATATTTTCTTCTTTCTTCAAGAAATATAGGGGTGGTTCTAGAATTATCAAGGCAACGTTCTCTGGCAAGGAAATGAACCATATGACAAATTGGTTACAAGGGTGTAGTTAATAGTGCACACATATCAGTATATAGGTAAAGAATCAAACTTTTCAGATTAGTTGAAACTGAGATGCTAAGTTATTGTGCTTGTGAAATTTTAATTGCTTAGTGAGGATCCTTCATAACTGTGAAAGCCAAAATTTTCCTTTGAGTTGGAAGGCTATGTTTTTCATGATCAGTTTTTTTTATAAAAGTTTTACAGCTCCTACTGGCTTGACAATGTATGGTATGCCCAGTGTCATGTGTATAACACATACCCACCCCAAAATATGATATTTGTAGCCTAACCATCCAAATATGCTTATTAGTCAAGTTATTGAAATTCACAAGTTTGGTCCTGTTTTTTTATCACTAAGAAATCTTCCAACAATAAAAAAATTGAGTTTCATAAGAAACATAAAGTTATTTCTTTTATCAGCAATAATTAATCAACAATCCCGCCAGAATGGGGATTGAAACAAGCAACCTCGTGCTTATTATATGAGGTCTCTACCACTTCACTGGCAGTCTTTGGTAGAAACATAGGAATATTATGATGAGACAGTATAAGAACTCACCAATCATAACAGTTCTGCTGTTGCCCCCAAGTGAATCCTGCAGATATAAAACCCAGTTTAAGCAACAATTTTTTTTGAGTATACAGAGAGAACACAATATGTATACGTGAAGCATAAAGCTGTAATTGATCCTTGGTTCAGCACAATGCTAAGATGGGGGAATATTGATGTTTTTGTATCAACTAGTCTACTTACTATTTAATTCAACCTTCAGATAAGGAACTAAAATGAGTCCATAGCATATTTCTTTATTAGTAATTCAAAATAAAATCCAATTCTTATTATTTCAGAAATTACGAGTTAAATGCTCTTTGAAATTTGCAAACCTGCAAAAGCCGAGTGAGTTTACTGTCTCGATAAGGAACATGAAGACCTTCTTTGCGCTTTTTCTCATCGCCAAGTGCACTGATAACATTACCAAGTGCAAGAAGCCCCTTATTAATGTGAACTCCTGTATACGAAGACAAAGAGCTCAGGTGATTATGCTTTCGAAGGCACATCGTCAAATGAAACAGGAAATGGATAGTGTAACCTGCCTTCCTTGAAACGTAGGCCATCAGAACCCGTTCTTTTAGCTCGCTCTGATCCAGCAAGATCTACTAAATGCAACTTGGCACATAGATATTCTTCACTCATAATTTCATTAGGATTGCTGTCTCCGGGAAGCACTGGGTTGAGTTTGCGCATTTGCTCTAATGTGATAGTGAAGATAGCATGTGAACGGCTATGTCAGCAGACGATGGAAATGTCATTAAAGCCAGTCGAAATCAATACAGATTTGGCAGTAAGATACTAAGAATTCATGTAACACTATGTTTTCAAACGTGACCTCGAACACAAAAGTTTGCAGAATAATTCCTAGACAAAGTGATTTATTTAAACAAAAAGTGAACCCATATAATAAACCTGATTGATAAATGTCATCTAACAATCTTTTTTTTATCAGCTATCATATCAATGCCATCTAAAATTTATGTGAATTTTCTTATCAAGCAACAGCATTATGCACCTGATTTGGTGATAAAAGTTTAATATGTAAATTAATTATCACTAAAATATTCTCTAAAAATTTATGAATTATAAATGTTTAGGGCTGCATGTTCTTGGTTAACAGTAGCATCATTAATCTAATTTTGACGGGCCTTTATTTCCGGTAAGATTAATCATTTCTCCTAGAGAAATCTTAGTTCATTCCAGAGCAAAGTATGGATCCTGTTACAGAAGTTTCATGGAAATTATTATTGAACCTGGTATATATTCAGAAAGTCTAAATTCTGGTTGGATGAATGGACTTTAAACATAATATGTTTCTGACAGTTCTGAAATAGAAGATATCACATTTGAAACAAAAACAAGAAATTCAACTGACCTCGATTGATTGTTCATGTTTGTACTCCCAGTTGCTCTGCTCAATGATCCTTGTTCCAGGCAAGCAGCCATTTCTTTAAGGCTACTAACACTAACTTCAGTAGACCCGGCCAATGTAATAACACCATTTGATGTTTCCCGGATTTGTATTGGTGGTTTCCCAGGGACGGTTACTTTCCCTGAGTGTCCATTTGCAGTTTCTGATTTGCTCAATGTAGTAGAATCCAGCAAGTCATGCACTTCTTCTTTCAAAATCTTTTACACGGAAAACTTTTAGTTAGACAAAAGTTGGAACCTAAAATAACTTCTGGTACAGTTGAAAACGGGTGACTGGAAATGGATTTCAAAACTAGCGCTGGTCTAAATACCCACTCAAAGACAGGCCATGAAGATTGAATTGAGTACTGATCATAATATGTAGCTTCATCAAATTTTCAGGGCATGACAAAAGGAGGGAAAGAAAAACTGTGGGATCAGCCAATCAAGTAAACAACAATAAGTGCGCAAAGTTGAGAAAATAACATAAACCTAAGCTAAATAATGTGATCAAGACCAAGGGTTATATGTTGTTTCCTCAACATAAGCTAAACCGTCATGACTGACTGCATATCTACCAAACCAAAATTAAGGAGAATAGAAACACTTGAACGAACCTCAATGAAGGAAACATGCATCTGAAATTCAGTTTGATGCCTTAAAGTTTCAATCTTGCTGAACAAAGCTTTCATAACCTGAGGAATTACTCCCGATTGGCAACCATCTCTGAAGCCAGTGCCCATGGTATAAGTTTTCCCTGAACCCGTCTGCAGCATATTCAAACAATGAGGAAAAGATAAAGGCCATACATATATAACGTTTGCTAGTTAAGATGCAAGAACAATTTACCTGCCCATAAGCAAGGACAGTTGCATTATATCCTTGAAATAAGCCATCCACCAGCGAAGCGATACACTCTTCAAACATGGCCGAAGAAGGTGATCCCGTGCTTCCATAGACATGATCAAAAGTAAAAGAATGCATGCCAATTTGTACCTACACCATAGTCCCAACCAGTATAAATTACAACCAAATATAACAAAAACCGTATGCAAAGAACACAAAGATTCCTCTTACAAAATCTCAAATTAGCAAAGGAATACAACACTGCACATCCAATACCACTTCACAGTACTACACATAAAAGGCACTGAAGAGGCCATATCTAGATTGCACCTAGTTCCTATAGAAATTTTCTAACTCCCTTTTCCACTTACTAATCTAGGAAATTTGTGTAACTAACTATACACCCTAAAAGCAAAAATCCTTGAGAGATTAAAACTTTAGCAAGGAAATCAACTTGAATATCCAGAGAGAGCAAAACTAAGCTCACAGACATCTGAATTCAATGATTGGAGGCAAGAAAATTAAATGTCTCGCAATTCTTAAAACCCAATTAATAAAAGGAAATATAGCGTAATCAAGTGATGAATCCATCTAATTCACATTTCTCAACATCCAACTTAATTCAGATCCAAAATTTCAAGCTTAATTAAGAATTAGAAACAAGTTTCCAGCACCAGCACCACCACTCATCCAAGTGTTAAGATCCAGATCTTGAGAGAAGCAAGCCAGTGGCGAGTTCGACCGCAGAGAGTGAGCAGTACCTGAGGCTTCCCGGCGACAACAGCGACACAGTCCTTGCAGCCCTGAGCCTTCTCATCTCCGATGAGCGGCCGTATGTGCACGGCGACCTTCACACAGCAATCCTCGGTGGCTGTAGCTTCCATTGGAAGCCACCACACAGCTCAATCAATATAGATTTGGAGCAACGAGAAAGAGGAAAAACTGAGCTGAGAGATCAGAGAGCTGAGAAAACCGTTCGCATTGTCTAGAGAAATGGCAGAGTCAGAATCTAGGCAGGAGGACAAGGAAAGCGATACAGCAGCAGCTAGAGAGAGAGTTTATTTTTCCTTTTCTCTTCAGGCAATGGAAGGAGGAGAAAGAGGAGAAGATACCAACTGTACTGTACTGTCTACTGAGAAAAAGAAATAACAAAATAATATAATATTATTGTTGTTGTTGAACAAGGGAAGGGGGAGAGGGGTAGTTTTGGAATTATGTACAAGTAGAAAGAGACAACAGCCACTATCATTTTCCTCAAGGCATCACAGTGGAATTAGATGGTCCCTTAAAAAGTCACTCTTCCACATTATGACTATGACCATTTTTTATTATTTTCAAAACAAGAGTGAGTCTAGGAGGAAAAACAAATTAACATTCTTTATCATCTGATCACAAACAACTTTTGTATATTGTTTTAGGAAAATGATAAAAACATGCTCTATTATATTATAGTTTTATAAAATATACTATATACTGGTAAAAGCGTATATTGATATTTAGTTTGGTTAAAACACAAGTTGTAGTATTTGGTTTTAGTTAACAAATACCAGTTATCTACGAGTAGTCGTTAAATAAAAACAATCTTAATAAAATTAAAAATTTATTTATCTTAACTCTTGAATATATCAATTAAGAGTTGAAGTTGTGTTGCAACTTTGATAGATGAAAAATAAATTTTAAATTAACTTTATAACAAGGTAAGAATTTGATTATAATTAATTGTGAATAGGTTTTAAAATGGTCTTTGTTGAAAATTTATTTATATTTTTTTTAAAAGTAGATTTTGATCAATTTTCCAACTAATTATAAACTGGATTCTAACTTAAATATAAACTACTTTTCAAAATTCTATGTTTACACCATAATGTTGATTTGAATCTTAACACTCTCTTTACATATATAAATGTGAATATAAGAAGTGTTGGGAAATGATGCAATGTACATTGTTTGTTGGACTCATTCGTGTAGTGACTGATTTCAATGGTATTAATTTGAAAATATATTTAGAGTGGTCAATTTATATTAAAATTTTATAATTTCAAGTAAGCAGATGGAAATTATCGTATCAAACAATGTGAAGATAATAAGTTTGGCCAACAACATTATTTATGTGAAATAATATTACACATGATTATCATTGTTTGTTTCAATTTGTTTGGCAATAGAAAGAAAGCGTCAAGGCAGCACCACCAGCCCAGACGGTGGAGGTTTTTAAGACACTCTTTCCCATTTTGCCCTTTCTCCCTGTCCTCTGACAACGGCTCTCACCTTCCTCTTTCAATGGCTTTGAATTACGGCGTTACCCTCGCCCCCCACTTGTCCACGTCACGGTTTTATTTATTCCTAAATAATTATTAGAGAGAAGCGTACAGCGCACAAGCCACGTGACGGTGGGAGTCGTGGAGAATTACTGATTCTAAGGCACGAGGAGAGCAGAGGTCTTATGACCAAGACCAACACCAAGTTCACGGGGGATTTTGTTATTTTCGTAAAAATGTAAAAATTTTGTAGAAAAAAATTAAATACACAGTACAATTTTGTCATTTACAAAATACACATCATCATCTTCTAAAGTTAATTACAAAAATTGATTGTGTAATATTCTATTTTTGAGAATAGTAGTTGTGATTTTATTTTGGTTGTGGAAAATTGTGGTTAAGGTGATGAAATTGCTTTTGAAATTAAAATTTATTTTTTTCAACTTAATCCCAATTTTTTTTTCTCTCTGAGACCATCTGAAAATAATTTTCTTGAAAAATATGTTGACGACTTTTCTCAATAAAATATTTTGACTGGGTTGTAATTTTTAGTAAAAAGTTATTGTTTCATGTTATAGAGATGCGTATGTTGGGGACGGCCTGTTGGAAAAGAGAAAAACCAAGAAGTTTGAGTTAAAAAAAATAAATTTTAAATTTTAATTTCAATGATATATTCACTGTTCTTGAAAAAGTACACTTGTTATGCAAATTAAAAGTGGTAAGTTGACAATTACTTTTGCAAGAAAAATAGTCTAAGCTGTTAATTAAAAAAAATGAAAGAGTGCAAGGTCAATTTTTGCAATCAATCATATTATTAATGAATTTTTTTTTGAGGAGAAGTTTAATGAATTTAACGTTATATATAAAAGTTTAGGTGAACAAAAAAAAGATAACAACTATGTAATTAATTAGTGACATGATTTCTTATCACCTTCAAAATTCTTCTTCAAGTTGGAGCATAAGATTCGTAATGTTCAACTAGTGAAGAAGTTTATGAAAGTGATTCCATCATAGGCCTTTAGTGACGATGTCAATGACAGTTTACTGGGATTAGTCGTGGATAGAAGATTGATGTCTAAAAATGTTGGCGTACAAAGTATTAGACAATTTTAATATATTTAGTGCACTCATGTAAGACAAAGTTGGTGGCTATGGAAAGAGGCATCGCAATTTTCATAGAATATTTAAGTTTTCTTATCTTGGGAAGTCTAAAGGTCAAACATTAAGTCTTTGACATCTCTTCAAATATCATATGATATAAGTTGAAATGAGTTTGTAGTAATGTAACTGAACAAGAAGTGATATGTTGTTCGAGGGTTGATAACCCATAGTTATGATAGACTATTAAATTATGATATCAATTTTGATATGCTTGATTGAGGCAATAAAGGGTTTTATGTAGACGACATATTCGATTCACTCCTTATAAAAAGATGTTGTCGTCTAACTAGAAAAGAGGCCAATGTCGGATCACAATAGTGACAAGTGGAATCAAATAATGACCATTTTGAAGAGTGAGGCGAGGGTACCAAGTCAGGCTCCACAACTAAGAGGCCGACATTTTCAATAATGAGTTTAAGACACACCCTTATGTAGAAGGATGTCCAATATTGACATTTGACTCCCACCGGGAGAGAGATGCCCAACAGAAATTGAGAGAGGTCCAACATAAATTGAAAATAAAGGCGAGATACCGCAGCGTGACTCGAACTCAAGACCTTATGACTCAAGTTCAAGTGTTTAATCAATTGATCAAGTAAGCGTTCGTGAACAATATAGTAGTTGCTACAAATATAGCATACCAACCAACATATGACATAATGCTTAAGTCACAGTAAGCCAGACTTTATGAGTGAATTGTTACTTTACATAAGTTGAAACTAGTTTGGTGATAGAGTGAATATTCAATTTTTTAAGATCTCACACTTGAATTCTGGTTAATACATGTTTGAGAATATCTAAGGTTAAAAAAGAATTTCCATACTAAACTTGTAATATTATATAATACACTTTATTCGAAAATGTTAAATTAAGTGCCTAGTCTGGTAAATTATTATTTGTTTTTGAAAAAAAAAACAAGTTGCAAGTAATAAAAGTATAGTTTGGAATGACTTCGTTTGTGCAAGCATGTTTTCTATTGCAGTAGCATGTGTAGAGAGATAGTATATATAGCTACGAATTTAAAATAAAAAGAGATTTTGGGATAGGACAAACAAGAAAAAAGTGGTAATTAAGTTTAGTTGTCTATGGGTTAATGCTAAACAGAAAGAGAAGGGGAGGGTTGGAAAGTGACCCACAAAACAAATAGGACACACCCAGCTGGAGCTACTGCTCACATGCCACTTCTAAGGGAGGGGACCCCACACTCAACAATGAGACTGTGTCTGTCTGTGGGGCTACCCGCGCATGCCATTCCCAGAATTGATTCATGAAATTTGGTATAAATCAGAGCAAGATATGTAGTTAATATTAGCATCCACATGTAGAAGAAGATCCAACACACAACCCAACCCAACCAAACATATTTTTATGACCATCTAAGATTGTAAATGACCATAACCAGTTCATTAGTTAGCTAGGTTTCTCCACAACCGCTTTCATTATTGAATTTGATTCACGACCATATATCTATATCGACCCACTTTTAACATACTGGCCATAACTTTGTGTATTTAAGTATACAACAAATTCGTTTACTATTTTATAGCATAAGTAGCTTCATCTGTATAATTAATACTAGATTTCTTGAAAGATTATAGTAACGGTTGATAGGATTTCTCAACATAAATTATTTACAGAGTGGACCAAAAATTTTAAACTAGTAATATACAGAGAGCAAATATGCAACAAACAGAGTTTAAGTCATTAGAAAATAAAACATTATAAACAAAATTTGAAAATTTTAATAAAATATAACGGTGTCAAATATGCCTGTAATATCTATACTATAATTACATACTTTATATTGTTTTTTTTAAAGAACATATTTTATATTGTTAGTTGACTTTGTTTTTTCTTTTCCATTAGAGTACTATTATCCATCAATTACTATATACACTATTATATTTTGATCTTACTGGATATTTTTATGAGAACTAGGATAAGTACCACTGTCTTGCATTTGTCGTCACAATCTTTATTATAAAAATAATATGGTTATTTAGAAAGATAGTGTATATTAACATATTAAGTATAACCACTATTTAGGATGGCAAAAATACACAAACTTGACGGGTAACTTATAGACCCAATCCTATTAGAAGCAGGAAGAGTCAGTAATTTCGGGTAACGGGCGGGTAATGAGGGAAACAAGCGGGTATCCAGTCAGATCAGGGTCGAGGTCGAGGTGATCAGTACCCGTTCCACCCCGCCCCACTATATGTTAAAAAAATGATATTATATTTATATTTAAAAGAAAATATTACCAACTGATTAATCCTAATTAGGTTTATCAAAAACAAATTATTCCCTCGTTAGAAATTTTGTTCTTTTGTTTCTCTGTTAGGTATGATTTTTCGCGCATACACGGTTCACTAATCTCTCATAATTAGTTTTGGTTGCATAGCAAGAAAACCTCTCACGCACTAGGATTTGAAGACACGATATTGCAGTAGTAGTAGTATTTATCTCTAAAATTAGAATGGATCCTGAATTGATTTGTAAGGTTGCAGTATTTATTTCTTTAAAATTAGAATGTGCTTGCTTTATATTTCACACATTATCATGTTTATTATAAGATACTTTTTGGCAAAAAAAAGGTTTTGCTACACCATGTTTTATGCATAAATAGCTTGTTATTTGTATGTAAAATTAATTGATTGACGATCATATAATACAAAATGATTTATAAGAGAAAATTAGAATAACGTCTAATTTCGGAGCAGGTCCGGGACTTGACCTGAAGATGTCGGGGTGGGTTTCGAGACGGGTTAGAAAGCAAAATATAAGAGAACGAGAGGGATTTAAGACACAGGGTCTAGGATTACTAGATCGTTCCAGTGACATCCCTACCACCATAGTATTTATTAGAACAATATGATGTAAAACACATTTTCTATTTAAGAGAGGGTCCGTGGATCCCACTGAACACATCCCATCTGCGCCACACCCTTACAGTAGTAATTAGCATCACTGCCACCAGTTTATTAGAAACCACCAAATGTATAGTGAATGGTGGTGTGTACTCTATGTTATTCCGACGAATATAGATTGATTTTTGCCAGAATTGGCAAGAAATAAAATCAGATAAATTCATAAATAATAGTGTTACTTCACTTGCATGTGTTTTGAAATTTAAGCAATAGATTTTCCTTTCAAAGGCTTTAAAAGTTAAGTTGCTCATTTCCTACGTTATGTTGAATAGAGATAGGATTGGGCAAAAAAATAAAGCTTGGAATAGTTTTCAACTTTTAGGTGGTTTTAGGGCATATGCCTTATCTTATGCCTCCACTCTAACAACACCTCTATATATTTATTTAAACCAATTTCTTAAGTGGTAGCCTGCAATGTTAAGTCACTCTCTTCTCACTCTTATTTGAGATTGAAGTACATGATAGCTAGGATAATACAAATATACGTAAGGTATAGAAATAAGTTTCATATATACATGAATTCTTATGTTTTAATACGATATTATAATATAAGAAAAATGACAAAAACATCCATATACTATCACATTTTGACAAGAACACGTTTTCTACTTTTTCTTTTTTCAAAATGTGTGTATTTATACAAAAAGACGAGATTACCCATGATATTAATAATTATTTTTTAAAAGTAACTCTTAACTATAAATTAATTTTACTAAAAAATAAAATTAAAAGTTTTGATTATACAGAATTTCATTAAAAGATATTTTCAGAAAAACTTAAAAATATTTATTTTTATTTAAAAAATAATTCTTCATGTTAAGGATAATTTCGTCACTTACACACATTTTGCAAAAAAGAAAAAAAAATCAAAATTCATATCACTTTTTTTCCATTAACAAAGTACATAATTGACATGTTCTTAGCAAATGTTGATAATATATGACAAATTTTTGTCATTTTTCCTATAATATAATAGGGTTAGAGAGAATCGAGTCTTTCAAGGAGCAATAAACGAAAATCATGAGTATAAATATAATATTATTCTAACTCAAAAGATTAGTCTTAAGTCTTGACATTTATACGAGCATAGAGTATTTAACAACTCTCTCTTTCAATTTAAATTTCCACGAAATCACTGTTTGTGTCTAACATATATGTATCTCTTGTATTTTACTCTATGAATATTTTAAGAACTTCAACCTATGAAAATAAACTTTCATGTTCCAACGACAAAGATGATCCAAAACGCAAGTTTCCTTTTCGAAACATCTAACAGTACAATATTATTCATTTCATTCATTCTTATATCTATTTCCAGTTCCGATCCCGTACGTTAGCTTGGACGCAGGCCAAGCAACAGCACATAGGCCCCTCCACCCAAAAAATGCTACTTCATCGCCTTGTGGTAACATTTGATCGTAAATAGTTTATTTGATTTTCTACGTTTCGAACCTATTTTACCAACCCAAGAAACATGGTTCCTTTATTGAAAGAAATGGCTCATTATTTTGATGTGCCATTTCTAACCAATATCCAATTATAAGTTAATTCTTTATACCCATCCTTAATTTGCCGTCAAACCAAAATATGAGTGTGAGCGGATCCACAATGGAGATGGCCCGTCGGCTCCAATTTCTCTTCTTCCATGGGTTCATGATAACTTCAATTTTAAACCTCTTGATTAGATATTGTTATTACATAATATATTGGCTCATTTTTTAGGCAACGGAAAATGTCGAACGAAATGTCGAAGACATTCTCTGCAACATTTTACGCGCAGAAGACAGAGCTCAAAAAGGAAAGAATCGGCATTTATTGAAGGCAATTAATCAGATCGCTAGC
>JAYMTP010002984.1:0-18112 GCA_036897365.1 Geranium brycei
AGGCTCTGTATAATCGAGTTCGAGCCGAATTCGAGCTCAAGATTGGGCTCGTTTAATAAACGAGCTGAGCTCGAGCCTAATCTTTTAAGGCTCGATAGGCTCGCGAGCCGGCTCGTTTGATATTTAATTAATCATATATTTATATTAATATATTTTAAAATTTTAATAAATATCTATAAAAGAATTAGACGAGTCTAATCAAGTTAGCTCATTTATTATTTAATGAATTATACGTCTTTTATTTAACTTTTAATAAATATTTGGATTGAAATTTAAGTGAACCGAATCGAGTTTGTCTATTTTATTTCGAGCTGAACTCGAGCTTAGTTGCATAAGTTCGTTCGAGCCCGAGCCTCGCCAAAATAAAGCTCGATTCGGCTCGTTTACACACCTAAATACAACCATGTTTACCAAAAACAAAAAGTAATCCTAATGATATACACCTAGTTTACTTTTCTTTGAAAAATGTACCGTTAGGGTCAAAGAAATGATTGTTACCCATAACCTAGTTGAAGAACACCGTCAGTTATGCAACCACGTTGACCTCGGATTTGACCACTGACTTTCTATCCCCGACGCATGTGTCGAAGTCTCGTCAGTCACAGTTTACCTAGCCGATAACACAATGTGGGCCGTCGGTTTCAGTTCACCGGACGACGCATGTGTCGAAGTCTCGTAAGTCACAATTTACCTAGTCGATAACACAATATGGGTAGTCAATTTCAGTTCATATAGTGAACGGACCCAAATTGATAGCGTGTCAGTGTAAACATACATAAGAGTAGTTGTAGTTAGAAAAATTATCTTAGAGTTGATATTCTTGTACTTCCAAACATACAATACCTTCCTAATCCAAACTTATCATATTCTATCTATGCATTTTCTTCACTCGGATCCACTCTATTAGCTACACAAAATCTTCACTGACTTTGCTTTCTTTTCTTCATCAGCACACAACATAACCATTTCAGCAGTAGCAGCGCTAAGCTGTTCTTGCATGCCTAGCCTAGCTGCCTCGGCTGAAGTGTCAGTCTGCCACTGGACATCATCATCGTCATTGTCATCAGATGCTGCTTGGCCATTCAAATCCATATGGCTGGCGGGCGGAGAAGAGTCCTTGTCAGAGGCATTGGTTTTCTTCTTTGTAGAAACCCCTTTGGAAACATCTTTTAAACTGGAAGAGCCCTTCTCCTTCACTGCCTCTTTTCTTTATTTTTCTAAGCTCCACATCAGCAGCCTCTCCCTCCTTTAGCCTCTCTTTCTCAGACCTGCCTTTTTGTATTTTTCTCCTTTCTTCTCTGGGGGATTCTTGAGAATAAATGTTGTGAGCTTGTCCCCCATATCATCATATGAAATAAATCCACATGCAGCACACTTCAGAGTGACCATCTGGGCTTTTGTGATTATTACAGTTTCAGGGTTCTCACACTTATAGCACTGAACATATTTCTTGATGAAATTTTCAAGAAGACCGGCAAGATTTGGAGTATCATGCTGACCGTTCACATGGCAAGTCCCAGTCTTCTCGCCAAATTTGGACTGAGCTCCAAGTTCACAGGCAAAATACTTTGTGATATAGGAAGCGGGTCTAGCCAGGGCCTTTGCGATGCCAACCATATTAACCACATCGGTCTTGACGCCATTTCCCCTACCTTCAATCTTAGTAATCATTCTCGGCATCTTATACCTGTAAAAGGGATCATTGCTGTTTGCAGCACCAATGTTCTGCAATGCCATCTTGTTTTTACAAATTTATCTGAGGATTGTCTGTTCTTTTTTCTAGACGACGGACAGTAATTTCCAAGCAATCCAATTGATAGCAAAAGGAGAGAGGTGCTCTTAGACATAAAAGCTTCAAACTTTATGAACTCCACTTTGCCAACCTGTAAACAAACATATAATTAGATCACTTCATAAATTCATATCCTCTCATATAGAATATTAAATAATGGTGTGGTCTGATGGTTAAAATCATAGGAAATCAAATAGTTAAAATGTAGTCCAACTTAAATCTGTAGACCATTATCATAATAAACTAACTAAATTTTTTCAAATTTAAAAGCCATGTTCCTAAAGAAATACCACTCATGGTACAGTACAATTCATATAAATATACTTTCACAAATTTTGTGAACAAGCCCATGAAAAGTTACCCATTGAGAATATATGATACCAAAACACTAATGGAGTGCTGCTATTTTCAAACTTGATTTTTTACTTTAATAAAATAGATAGATTGCAATTATAATTCATCACAAGCAATCCAATAATATATCTTGTTCACTGATTGGTTGATATTAAGACTATCTTTCATCCAACAGCTACACTTACACAGTAGGGCAAATTGGCAAATCTAGACTCAAACCATATAGCATAAGTCCCAAACACTGCAACTATTCAGACAATCTAATTCGTGTATCATTATGTACATGTGATAACAAGTATCAATCATGTCTTGCACTATACATACAAAAGTTTAATGCAATGAAAAGAGATGTACACGTATGCAGTGGTTAGAAAATCCTAATTAACGTGGCATAATTAAGAAAGACAGTGTGCAACAAATCTCATTAACAAATACAAATAAATCTATATGATGCCGAGACCATGTAGGCAACCGAATATAGTAATGATTTATACTGTCATACTGTAACTTGTTTGGCATTGTAATTTCAGACCAGAGTACTGCAAATCAAGGCTTGCAACATATAGACAGAAATCTAATGATGACATGATCATGAATCAATTTTTTTACATAAACCCAACTAGACTTGCCCAAAACAGTACGAATTAAATCAAACTTCACTAAATTTAATAACTTACCGTACTTCAAAGACAACCCTACCCAGGTAATGAGATGTACCCAAAAAAATTTAACAAACCAAATCGATTCAGATACTAATACGGCCAACTAATCAAATCGTGAAATACAAACATCCAATCATCAGAAAAACACAAAAACAAACCGTAATCAGATTTATGTTGAAAAATCAAGAGAATGAGTAATCGAAAGCCATAGAACATGTAAACAATCAATCGGAACAAATCAAATCAAATCCAGAAGCGTGATAGATCGAATACATAGAAATCGAAAGCAGTGAGGATCAATAAGAGATCGAAGCAGTACCTGGAAGAGGAAGATAGTTTTGGCGCGAAATATAGATTGAAGAATTGGAGCGATTGTGAGAGAAACTGAGGCGATTGCTATTTATATATAATGTGAAGCTGCGTGCTCAATAATCAGTAGGCAAAACCTAATAATATGAAGATTTACACGCCGCCACCCAGATTTCCTGTGATTTCAATTTTTGACCCTATGATATCTATCAAATATGCCCCTTTCGTTTATCTTTACTCTTTTTTTGCCCCAATTATCCTCTTTTTTATTTATTTTTCTAGAAACATTCCATGTTTATCCCCACTATTTGTCAATTCCTTCAGGTTCAGTGTCTTATTTGATTTTTGTTTCATTTTATACCGAAAGTTTAGTATTCTAATTTTGCCTACCGATGTGTTAATTCGTTTGACAATTCGTTCAAAATATTCGAATTTGAAATTGATTGTGTATATTGTGGTGCTTTCAGATTAAAATAGAAATTTTTTATTTCTATTTTAAAATGAATGCATAGTTTATAATTTTATATTATTGTTTTGAATAGATATTATTTTGGACTCTACTATTTCAAAGGTAAAATGGGATCCAATCTCAAAATGATGTAATTATTTAATAAATCAATATTTTTTTGATGATCAAAATAATATTCAATAATTGCATATATGTACAGCTAACCAAACACATTTTGCATATAAATATATTTAATTTTTGTTATCTTGTTAACTCATCTAAAGTTCATATTTTTGCACATCAGTACCATAACATAGTCATCAGTCATCACCTAGTCTACGAACATAGTTATCACAAGTTTTATTGGGTAGGTGAATCCATAACCTACGAATGTATGTGTCATTATTTATGAGTTCACCTGACCGACGAACATGATAATCATAATGTTTGTTAGTAAGGTGAAACCATAACTTACGACCCATACTCATTAGTTATGAGTTCATCTAGTTGACGAACATTAGTCTATATGTCTAGTCGGCTATGGTAAACTAGTATTTTAAAAAATTAACATGCTCTAATTTAACTACAAATCTATAAATATTATTGCATTATATTGTACGCCGCATTTAACAACATTCTAAAGATAGCATAATAATCCAAAATAGCGCAATAAACGTCAAATGTCTTTTACACCCCAAAGCTGGATTCAAAACACAATCCAAAACCAACAATTGAATGTAATTCAAATAAAACCATGTTTAACTAAAAAAGTTAATTATATTGTATCACACCTAGTTCACTTCTTCTTTGAAAATGTACCGTATGGATATAAATTCTTCAGCATCTCTTAAATGGTATTGTTCATCTTCTCTTCCAGTCTGTCTTCCATCTTCTTGTTTATTTCTTTCAAGACATGTATTAAATTCTTCTATAAACTTTATGGCCTATCATATTTGATAGACTTAAATCAATGCGTCGTCAGCTATGACATATCACCGTTGATGGACAAATTTTTACCGTTAGGGTCAAGAAAATATCATTTGCCCGGAACCTAGCCGAAGAACATCGTCATCTGTAAAACCCCGGTTGGCCTCAAACAGACTTGACCACTAACTTGTTATACCGGACACATGTGGTGTAGTCTCATCGGTCACAATGTACCTAGCCGATGACACAATGTGGGTCGTCGGTTATAGTTCACCTAGGGTCGTCGGTTATCGTTCTTCAGAGAAGTTCACAGTCGCATTAATATACGGACTCTGTACGATTTAAACTTTGAATTGTTCTCTCTTTGCCCATAAAATCTCAACAGCCCTGATTTGTTGACTTTCGTACGAAAGTCAACACTGCTCTCTGTTGTTTCTGTTACCCCAATATTAGGGTGGGGTCCACAGCCCATGAAGATGGTGTGGGGTCCAATTTCAATGCAATTTTGCACAAAATAGCTATAGCTGCTAGTACACTACACCCATATATTTTTTATAAATTTAAATATATAAATTTAATTTAATTAATATGAGAACAATAAATTTGAAATTTCTTATTTCTAAAGCATTTTAGAGTTTTTTTCGATATTATTTATTAGGTGAAACGTTAATAATTTCACTATCTGTCTATAACATGAAGTTATTATGTCTCGATGTAAAAACTAAAACCATCTTATTGATCAAAACAATAAACGTGTCCTAACATAATTGATGCTAAATTCTACGTAATCAGCTGTTTGGACACACCTGTTTATAACATAAAGTTATAATATCTCGTTCTCCCAATAATATTTTACCATACAATTTTTTTTATATGAAGTAAAAACTAATTATCTTATTAATCAAACAAATAAATGTCTCTTATCATAATTAATACTAAATCCTATGGAATCAGCTGTTTGGACACAGCTATTAGCCTATAGCTCACACTAATTGTCTCGAAAATAAATGCGTTTCGAATTTATGCTGGCGCGTCGAGTCCACTCTCGATCTCACGAGAGTGGTTGGACACCTCCCAGGCAGTTACTATGGTCAAAGGTGTAATTTCGAGACCATTTGAGGGCAATAGCGTAAATACGTTCTCCGAGTCCGCGCGCGCACAGGGAGCAGAAATGAACAAATAGCTCTCACTCGGACATTACGTCGAACACAAAAAGGACACACCACCGGCGTGTGTATGTGAAACACTCGTTTAATTGATTTCCGATTAGTAAATAAATAAATAAATAAAACTAGATAAGAAAAAAACAAGGATCAGTGTGGTTCAGTACCGACCAAGGCTTCGTCTCCAAAAGGGCAAAAACCCTACTCCATCAATGTCCGCGCCACCGTCTCCGGCTGAGCTCCGCCGCATGGACCACCGCGTGTGGAGGGCCTGCGCCGGAGCCTCCGTCCAGATCCCCCCGGTCGATTCTAGGGTTTACTACTTCCCCCAGGGCCACCTGGAGCACGCCTCGTCGTCGTCAGGTTCTGCCATGGTGCTCGCCAAGCCCCTGGTGCTCTGTAGCGTCTCCGCCGTGTACCTCCTCGCCGATCCCGCCACCGACGAGGTGTTCGCGAGGATCGCGCTCCTCCCGATCGGCGGCTCCGATTCCTCGCCGCCGCGGAAGGTTTTAGGCGGCGGCGAACCGGAGGACCGGATCATGTCGTTCGCGAAGATCCTGACGCCGTCCGACGCCAACAATGGCGGGGGCTTCTCGGTGCCTAGGTTCTGCGCGGACTCGATCTTCCCGGCGCTCGACTACCAGGCGGATCCGCCGGTGCAGACGCTCTCGATCACGGACGTGCACGGCGTCGCTTGGGAGTTCCGGCACATTTACCGGGGGACCCCGCGGCGGCACCTGCTGACCACCGGCTGGAGCAGGTTCGTCAACCACAAGAAGCTCGTGGCCGGCGATTCGGTCGTGTTCATGAGGAACGCGAGGGGCGAGATGTTCGTCGGCGTCAAGCGGGCCGTGCGGTCCGGCGGCGGCGGGGAGGAGCTGAGCGGTGGAGGAGCTAAGGGCGGGTTCTCGAGGAGCGGGAAGGGTAGGGTCTCGCCGGGGGAGGTGGCGGAGGCCGCCGAGCTCGCGGCGCGGGGCTCGCCGTTCGAGATAGTCTACTACCCCAGGGCGGGGTGGCCGGACTTTGTGGTGAGGGCGGAGGCGGTGGAGCAGTCTCTCAATGTGCCGTGGTCGGCTGGGATGAGGGTGAAAATGACTATGGAGACTGAAGATTCATCTCGGATGTCTTGGTTTCAGGGGACAGTCTCGGCAGCTGGTGGTGGTGGAGGACAGTGGCAGGGATCTCCGTGGCGGATGCTTCAGGTATGCTACACCCTCGGATACTTGCTTATGTTGATTGCTTTGTTTCTTGTTGATTGATATTTGTATAGATTGTTTCCTTAATCTTAGCATTTGCAATCTGGGTTTGATTTTGGTTGAGATTGTTGTGGTGCATAATGTGCCACTTGTAATATAGCTCTGTGATTAGTCTTGGGTTCCATTATGGAACGTAGAATTAGTTGGTCTTGCATTTATCTAGTGGGTAGTCCATTATGTATTACAATGAGTTGGTTCAATTTTCTATTCCCTCCCCGTCAGTGTTTGATGTGAAAAGACCATGAGAGCCAACGGATTCTTGTTTCTTGTTTGAATTGTCATTCCAGTACTGTTTGTTATCACCTGATGACAGTAACCTCAAATACAAATTTTAGGTGGAAAATGGTGGCCAAATAAACTGTTCTTGCAGAAGGTGTATTATACGTGTGAGTGCAAATCAGATACCGATTGGTAGTTTACTGGAAATAGGTGGAGCGGAGGGCGGATATTTAACTTTTTCTTTAATTCTGCTCTTACATTTCTTTTGTGTTTGGATTATGAATGCTGATAGAAAGTTGTAAGTTTTTGTACTGATAGTTAGCTATATCATCTTGAATTTGAGTGAAATATGATTCTTGATTTTGCTAGGAAAACTTTACAAGTCGTAAATCCTATGATGAGGCTAGATGTTGTTAACAATACCATATCAAGACATTTTGGCAATAACAGATAATCGTCGTGAGGTTAACTTAGGTCCTGTAAATTTGCATCACAGGCCTCAACATTGTAAGATAGCATTGTTAAGGGATCCAAGATATTTGAAGTAAATTAAAATGATGTAGATAGAAGACCAAAGATGAGTGGCGTCTTCCCAATTTAGAAGTTCAAATCCTGCTGAACTTCTACGAGTCTAATATATCTTTTACAGTTTTACGGTTAAAATTGTCACCGTTAACCTCATTGATGTCCCAGTTATAAATGTAACTAATAACTTCTTGATACAACTTTGTTGATTTAACTGTAGTATCAACAATGCCATGTATGTTAGGAGCTAATAACAGGATGCTTTCTGTAACTAGGAAACACCAATTCGCTGAACAGTACACACATTCACCTGAGACATGCAAAATTTTGTGTCTAGAACATAAGCCGGATAATTCCAGATATTTATATTTTAAAAAATCGGATTTGTGGTGGATTGTTTGGCATCCGAATCGTGCCTGACCAATATCTGCAAATTCAGTCTCCTAAAATATCTCCAGACCCCACCTCTTCCCTTTCATTGTCTGCCCCAACAACAACCACCACTACTGGTGTCTGATCCACTCACTTGCAGGTCGACTTCATTCTTTGACCTAGTAGCTGATCAACCTTTGGCCCCATACGCAGATTGAATGGCTTTCTCAGGCCACAATCGCTTGAATAGACCCGCCTTGCTGGCCGTTTTCTCCGGCCAGAATAGACCGGCATCTGCCTCTCATATAGGTGATTTGAACAGTTTCTATTTTATTTCCTCTGTGTCTGGTTGTTTGTTTGATGGCTGACTCGTTATGAAATTGACTGGCCAAAGATGTTATTTATTCAAGTAACATACCTGCACCCTGTGAGCAGTAAGCTAACTTTATTGTGATACAATATATCCATGACTTTTATATTTTCTATTGCTTGATATTATTTTATTTTTATGAAAATATGTATATTTCCTATTACGTTGTTATTATATGTTATTTTCACGTTTAAAAAAAATCATAAGTTATCATACAGAATTCATATTTTAAAATAAGAAGCATATCGTATGTTTCTGGAAAATGACTGTGTCTGAATTGTGTCCCATCCGAATTGGTGATATATCATTGCATACGAACTGTATGATGTTCTTCAATCTATATACTCCCGATCCTCGGTTAATATATGAGCTCATACATGGCTAATTATGTTTCATGCAGTACATCTGGGTTATATAGGTTTAAGATATGAGCTAATACATGGCTAATCATGTTTCATGCAATACATTTGGGTTATATAGCTTTTCCCATTAATCTTCTACTCTCTGCACCCGAACTGAACTTTCCTTGTTACACGTTCAAGCGGCTAGTTGGACTAAAGCCTTATTACCCCCATAGCCAATTGAGCACTGACTCTACCTATTGAGTTGTCTCCCCTCGGGTGTCAAGGTATAATGACTAGAGCTTACTTCTTCTTAAAGGGATAGGGATCCATGTAATTTCACTGAAGACCTACATTGCTTTGCCTGGCAGTTAAGCCTATGTGCAGATGGATGTTTTAGGTACCACTGCATTGGAATTCATGTGAAGTATTAATTGGAAACAAGAAACTCAACCCTTTCTGTAGTTAGATGTGGGCTGCACTTTTTACTCTGTCCTGGTTAGTTAGTTTTTTTTATTCCTGTGTCTACAAAGGTTGTTTGTCTCTTGCTTCAACTTAGTAGAGCATATGTAGATGATACGAGACCAACATATCATTTCTCAGTCATTATGCAGGCAGTCTTTCCATCTCGTCAATTTACTCAATGTTATAACTTGATCTTAGCAGTATTCATAAGTTCCATACATGGCTTACAGTTTCTGTTTATGTATATTTCTAACACCTTTTCACTTTCTTAAGTGGTTGATATGAAGTATTTGTCATCCCAATTTCATTACCAGGTTACATGGGATGAGCCTGAAGTTCTGGTCAATGCAAGGAGGGTGAGCCCTTGGCAAGTTGAATTAGTTGATCACACCCTTCCAATTCATACCGCCTTTCCCCCAACAAAAAGATACAGGATCTCTCAGAATTCCGGCTTGCTAACTGATGGAGAGAGAGGACTATTCTTTTCCATGGCAAGGCTACCGAGTTCCATTATGGGGCACACGAGCCCAACAATGTTCAGTTATAACACTTTTCCTGCCGGCATGCAGGGAGCCAGGCAAAATCCTTTTTCTCATTCCAGTTTCTCCAACCTCTTGACTGATAATTCCACTCAGAGGTTTGTGGGTGAAATTTCTGGCAACAATACGGCGCGTGACTCGAAAAATGTGTCCACGGAGCTGAATATAGGCAGTTCTCAGTCTGAAAACTTATCACCCGATAGCCAGAATAGTACGCCTGTCTTTGGCACAGAACTCTCTGGCAACAGAAGCTGCACAGCAAAAGTTGGTGCTAGCTCATTTCAATTGTTTGGTAAGGTCATTCATATGAATCAGCCCACCGAGAGTAATTTTGATGATGCTGGCTGCTCAGAGAACGATGAAAGCAAAGGATACAATGACACGGGAGGTCTGAATAATCAACTGGATACGTCTTTGACTTTTCCCTATACAAAGCTGCTCGACAGGCTTGATGTCCAATGCCAGAGAACCTCCACTGTTGAAGCATGCCCTATATGATGTAGTGGCGGTTGTTTCTGTACCGATGATAGCTGTACAGGTATGTTTGTCTCTCAACTTTGTTTTCATTATGCTTCTAGTTCATAACATGATTGATAGCCAACTTGCTGACTATATTTCTTATCGGCGTTAAAATTATTCAGTACTAAGTCATACTTAAAATTTTGGCCAACAGTCAAATACCAGACAGCTCAACCTTTGGGAATGGTCATGCTGCTTTGTTACCAATTGGCCAATTGGGTAACATATCAAGGCTAATTTTGCAAGCTGGCCACTTTGAACTGAAAGGGAACTTTTTGGTGGAATTAAGACCTTTTCTCAGCTTTGCAGGAACAAATGCTCAAACCTAGGCTTATAGAAAAACTTAGACATGCAATTCTCTAATTATATATTTTTAGTTTTTTACTATTAATTTTTTCTAATAATCTTGCTCATATTGTTCGGCGTTAGAAAATTGAAGATATCACCTTCCTCTAATAGATTATCTAGTTTTTGCATATTCTTTTTCTGAAGATGGCCCTCAATTAAATGATAATTGTTGTAAATTTAAATAACTTTAAAAACCTTAACATCTTTGCAATAGTTATTCTAAGCTCGGCCACATTGTAAAATTGCACAAAGATATTTGCTAGACTGTGTAAGTTAAGATGGTAATATCTAATGCATGATGCAGAGTAGTACTATTCCGTGACCTTTTAATTCTGTGTACTTTTACTGATTAGGAGCAAACCCCCTAACGTCATTATAGGAGTAAATTTCCTTTGGACTTCCTGTTCACCTTGTTTGGGTGACATACTGATATTTTCATTCTCGTCTTCTTTGGCAGGTACTTGGAGCATTCAGAAAACGACTTGTAGTCTGATTGCGCTGAGCCATTGATGTCTTTCTACAGCTGGTTTTTAGTTAAATTTGGAGATTTGAGTCGTTGTGTGTCTAGAGTTGGTTTTGAAACATTTAGTTGTGGGTGGGTGTTAGTGTGAGTTTTATGTACACTTGGGAATGTCATGCGACTTTCTTCTTTGAGCCTATTTTTATCTTTGTTTGCAGAGAAAGTGACATGATGCTTAATGAAATGTCTGTGTGTTGAGGGTTTTATGTACACTTTGAATTGCTTTGCTGCACTTAGTTCTGATAAGAGGTTATTTTTATTTTTATTGTTTTGATATTTCTGGAGACAGGCTTCACAATATCTCTTTTGTGTTCACCTTTTAGATGCTGCAAAAAGAAATGTCTCTAGCCATATTTTTAAGGTTTAGAACCATTTGTAGTAGATGTTTACACAACTTGACCTGTGTTTAAGGGACTCGGAAAAAAAATCACTCGGTTTGGATTCAATTGAGCTTATATAATTAACTTTGAGTCTTGCCCGAAAATAAATAGTGAAACTTGACACAAGTCTACTCATTTAGTTTTTATAATAGAATATTTATCAATGGTTAAAAATTGTGTACTAATAGTATTAAATACCTAATTATCAAACAAGTCGACTTGCAAGTTCATTAACCCTTCGAAGGTTGAGCTCAAATTTGGCCCGCTTCATTTATTGAACTTTGAGCTCAAATTCGGTTTGAATTGATAAAGTATTTAATAAATCGAGTTTGAGTGACAGTGGCTCATTTCCATTAGCATTTTCATCAATTAAGAGTAATATGACCAAAACTGACCCATTTCTTATGATGTTGGTGGGATGCTATATTCTTTTTTCTGAAAATTGATTGCTAGTTGGATGGAACAAGCTGGTTCTAATTGTGCATTCAGATGTTATTGGAAACAAGAAAACTTCCATTTTCACAACCAAATTAATTGTAAATGTACACCACAACATCATGCTCTCTACTATTCACACCACTCCATAGAAATCACACAACCTTACTCTGTGCTCCACATTTTTACCATCACTTCCACTCTTTATCAACACTTTAGGATCTCAAGAAGCTCGCTCTCTTCAGCTCGAGCTCGTCGTTTCTGCAAATACCTATAAACATCACTGTTAGAGACCGTTATCAACACATGATCTGCATTGCAAGTAACTGAGTTTGGAATTTTGATGATATTTCAAGTTCTAACTGTCTCAGAATGTTTATGCAGTATGCATCATACGATTAACAGCAGACCAGTGAAGAAAATCAGGTACAAGGTATCGACTTAGGATAGTCAATACCATAAGAACAAATATTCACAGTACAATGGGCTTATTTCAAAAACGAGAGGCCGATGTCAACTTAGAATGTGCAGACATTGTCATTCAAAGGAAAATAAAATAGAAGAGAACTTCACATTATAAGCACAATTTTTTCTTCACTTTGACACATATTATTTTTTTTATTTTTTTTATTTTTTTGATCGGCAATAATTGAAGACATCCTAAACTACTAGCATGTACCAAGATTCGAACTCAGGACCTTTTGACACATATATTTTGGCAATTATAAAATATCACTCGAAAGAGGAGATATATTTTCAGATCCCACATAATCTGCAACAGCTTGTGAAAATCACCAGAAAAAATCTGGACTGTCAAGACTCGTGATAATTTCTCTCCCAACTCGGAGAGTGACAACGAAAGTTAGGAAACATGAATGGTAGAAATATATCGTCCATAATTAGGTATATTTCTAGGAAATGCCCAATGCACTGTGTAGGAATTGAGCATTTATTGACAAAAAATCAAGAAGTTATAAGAATCAACAAAGAACCCTATACCAATAACTTTGATGATTTGAACATCGAATACCGATTTAGGTTTGTTAAAACTTGGAACATGTCGGGATAGTGATATTAGACGAGCGGACCTCCAAAAAATATATTGCAAGAAACCAATTCTCAAATCGTTGTGTTAACACTCTTCAAATGATCCGGTTTGATGGGTCCAGAACCGAAACGGTAACAACTATGCCACTTAAAAACTCGCTCTCTCGAGGAGCACAACATCAAAAAACTTTCGAATCTTATCCATATGAGTCCAAAGTATGAGCACTAATTGAGTTTATTTAGAAACCAACACACAAAATTATAACCAAACTTTCCTCATAATCACTTGCCAAGCAAACATGTTTCACATATATTAACAGTCAACAACCATGGTTAAATCAACGATATATATGTTCCTCAGCAAATGAAACATGTATACATTTGACTGTTAATATACATTTGAGTTTTCCTCAGCAAATGTTCCAAATATCAATTCATCATAAAACAGATAGTTAGTGCAGAAACCTCAAGTTCATGAAATGGATCAGAATCAGTAAATTTGGGGGTAAAAATTGAAATGGGTACCATACCATTGTGAATAATCTGAAACAACACACTGAGAAAATCAGGACCCAGAAGGTGAATTTTGCTCATTGATGGAGCTGTAGAATTTAGAAAGGCGACGGGTCGGAGGTTTGGGCCTGATGGGTTTCTTCTTCAAGCCGAAGATCTCTTGAACCAGAGGGACGTGAACCAGAACCAGCTTCCACGCCAAAAACCAGCCTGACCCAGAATCGAAAACCCATTAACCCAACAAAATTCAAAAGTAAAAAACTCAGAATCTTCGTTAAATCATATGAGGAGAAGCAAAATTGAAGAGAAATGGGGGTAAATTAAATTACCGATGGAAATCAACGAGAGGACGAACAGTACTGCGAGAATCGGACGCAGGAGCAAGAGATTGAAGTAATTCGAATGAGGATTTATGGAACTAGGCGTTGATGAAGACGAAGACTCCATTGACGAGCTCTGACCAAAAGCTTGTAGCTTTCTACGATTCTGATTATTGGGTTCTTTCTCTTCTCTTCTACGTTTGGTGACTCTTTTGTTTTATTTTCAATTTTTATTTATTTATTTATATCCGAACGACGCCGTTTAAACACCCGCCAAATCCACTGTCGCACCGACCGTCACTCACAATTCACCATTTTCCTAGGGCTAGGGTTTGGTTCGGAGCAGAAATTCCATGGAATCGTCTGGTTCTGCTCCTCAATCGACCATGGTTTCTGCTAGATTTCCTTGCTCGTGCTGTGGCTTCTTCAGGTTCTGCTGTCGGTGTCGCAGTTTGTGGTGCTTCTACACCTAGAGCCTCAGCTCCTCGACATTTTGGTACTGAATTCAGAATTATTTAGGAATTTTCCTTGTTTTGGTGATGGATTTGTCGATGTGACTCAAATCTTTGAACTGTTAGCTTCGGAGAATTGTGTGTTCCAGGCTGTGATGGAGCAAGACACTGTACTGGGAATCAATCAGCATGTTCATCAGATTAAAACGCTGTGTTGTGCAAGCTTTTAGTCTTGATCATGAGATGTGAGGGTGTGAATGGTTTGTTGATGCCAAAGGATTTGGGATCATGGGGTTGGATTCACCCTCTGGATGGCATTTGAGTCATGGGTATTACTGGGCAAGTGGAGACAAGGTTTCAGCTACATGTACATCCACATACAGGGTATAATGATTATGATTAACTCGAAGATAAAGGCTCTTTATTTTTGTCATAAGATACTTATTTGTGTTTTGGACAGATTGCAAATAAATGCGCGACATGGATCATGTTAGTGGTGTAGCGGCAGCTAAGGTTTGAATCCTTACTAGTTACTATCCTAAACTATTTCAGCTTGTTATTTCTTGATATCACTTATTGAGGATGCAATGTGTTTTGGTCTGTATGATTTGTGTGGATCACTTGGGGACAAGAATTGTAATTAGTAACGCTAGTCATACAGAGGGTGTGATGCATTTATGGTTCATAAAGCTTCAGCCCCGCTAATATACACTGCTGGGTAATAGGATTGTATAAGTTTGGCAATCCTGAATCCTCCCATTACATTTAATCCCTTACCTGTTGATATCGTTTCTACTTGGCTCGGGCAATCTGATGTCATGCTTAGCATTTAGAGTTTCTGCTCGATTCATGGCTAGGTGTGAATGGGTTACAGAAGCCCGGGTTCCCGGTGTGTAATGCTGCAATACCAGGTTTTGCATAGTTCTCATCACGAGATTTCCAATGATTTTATACATCTTCAGTTTCTTTGGTTATATGTTTACAATTTGCCCAAAAAATAGGAGTAAATGGGTCTCTCTTTCAACAAATGTTAAATTGACGGTAAATCAGATTCTTTAGCTTTCAACTTTCACCAACAATATAGGTCACAATAGAATAGGATATAACTAAGTGTATTCTGGATCAACCAATGATGACCTGCTAAGCTGTACAGTGCATGAAGGCGCGGGTACTCATTGGAATTGAAATACAAATGGAAATCATCTGTAGGTGATTATTATAAGTCGTTTGTACTGTCAAGACGTAATAACATTTTGCTCTGTTATTTCTTATGGGCGTCTTAACTTTCCCTTTGGCACAAATGTGACTGCTATGCATCAGAAGTATCAAATACTAATGCATTTTACCTTTACAGAGGATTGATATACAAGATGCATATTCTTTGAATAACTTTAAGAATGAAACAATTGTCATAATTGCATACTAGTGTGGAAAAGATGTTTGGAGTCGTGCTCATATAGATTTATACCAATTCTTTCTCACAACGATAACAAGTATTATCAAATCTTGGTTACATGCAATTACTTATTCAGCAGTCTTTGCTATAGTTCTGCTTCTCTGCAAAATATTAGTACGGTTTTATCATTTATGGATGTCAGATAAAAAGAACTAATATTCACGTCTCATCAGATTGCCATAGTTAATCTGTTAGAAACGTTACCATTATACTTGGCAAAATAACAAAGATGATGTTAAACATTGTTTCTATTCTATTTCTCGCAGTATTGCAATCTTAATTTATCCCATGCGCAATGTGTTGCAGTGTTGCTCCATGTTCTGATTTGTTATTCGATTATACTCTGATTTTCAGGCAAGTACTGAATATATCTTACATGGGTGTTTTCATGGTCATGTTTAGAGAATAATTTTTTGCGACTGCTGATTTTTTTCCTCAGGGCAGCTCAGGTCACAAGTACGGTGCAGAGGGACAAAGGAAAATTGCAGAAACATAAACATTTTATGTATGGTCTCCGAAACAGCAAAACCTCCGGACCCGAGTTGAGGCATTTGCCTCCCAGTTTGCAATGTGTATAGTAGAGGCCACATACACCGATACACGTATGCTGCATCCATGGCTTAACAACTGTCGACATGGTAACCTATCCATTATTCTATTTCCTTGTCCGCCTCATTAAATTAAATCACGCAAAGTTACTATGTCCTGAAAATTGTTACTGATTATGATATGAATACATCTATATTTACATTACATTGATAAATCAGTACACCAAATGTTACTCAGAGATCTTTTTTCTGCTTCCATATCTTGTCCGGAGTCTGTTTTTTTGGTTGTTGCTTATGAGTTGTGATAGTCCTGTAAAGTGCAAGCCTAGTCAGTCTCATGATTTTGCACCAGCCTTTCCATTGTATTATCAATCACAAACCTCCTTTACTACTTGATAAAGGGAATACAAAACCTGAATCTCAATGCTCCTTTAACAGTGTTTTTGCTTCTACTACTGATTTGCTTTATTTTTCTTGTTTTGTTCACTGTCTTAGGAATGATGTTCTGTTATTGTTATGTACTGTACAGAACTGTATATGTACTTAAACCCATGACTTTGTTGGTTGGAATCTAACTCTGCACCCACCCAGACCCACCCTTTCTTTTCTCAACCCACTCTTATGGGGTTTCTTTGTCTTCATTTATTTTGTTTTCTTTTTCTTTATCAGCTTTATACAGCAGAGATATACCACTGGGCTCGAACCAGGAATGTCAACTGAGTGAGTTTTGGGACAAATTTAGTAATTTCCGTCTCAACTCTGAGAGGTTCGGGTTATTTTACCTCCTTATAAGATGACAATGAGATGAGTTAAGGTCAGATTTAGTGATCTCGTCTCCTACTATCATACGTCAGGTCCTAACCTCAAAGATATATATCATCTCCAACCAAAACTATAACCTCACACTATAAATTCGAGTGTTTGATCAGTTGAAAGAATGACCTTAGTTTGTTATGTTTGTTAGTGCCCTTATTTTATGTTATCCATGCTTATTTTTATAAGATTTTTTATTTCAGGAACCCTCTTTTCTGGGGTACCCTCAAAGGGAGGCAAGTCATGAATTTCCGGCAAGGGACAAAAGGCATGATATATGGTTAGGACAACTATTTCTGGAAAGTGACTGCCCCTAAAAACATACTATATCCCTGTATATTTATCTTCACTTACACAAAAAAAATAAAAATAAAAAGCAGCACACAGAATAAATGATCTGTACCAGACAAAACCTTCCCAGAAATTACTTTTCCTCCCGATTTTTTTTAACACCATCCACAAAAATTAATCTTACCGACTTAAAGCAGTAAAAATCATAGGGGTGTAAAAATAGAAACAAATTCAAATTCACCCATTCATGTATTTTTCTTTTCTTTCTTGTAAAGTTGTAATTTTTTTCTGGGTTTGAGTTCTTGAATCTCTATTTCTCTCTACCTATGGCTGCAAAAATCCAGAAGCTTCTTCCTGCCGTCAACGATCTCGTCGAAGAAATCGTCGATCTGGGCAACAATATTATCAGCTCCACATCTCAAAACCCCGAAGCACTCCCTCATCTTCTCCACCCTCTCCCTGATCCCACCCTCTGCCTCCCAATCCATGCTCTGGCCCTGCCTCGCCTCCAGCTCCGCCCTGAGCTCCTCCGCCGCCACCCTCGACCGCCGGAACTCGTGGAGTAGGATCCCCGGGCGGCCGTCGACCTCGCCGGCCACGCGCTGCTGCAGCCTAGCTGCGGAGATCATGAAGGGGGAGCCGAAGAAGAGGCAGCCCTCGTGCCCCGAGAAGGTGGAGTCCGGCGGCGGGTAGACGAGGCCGGGGAGGAGGAGCGGGGGGAGCAGGGG
>JAYMTP010002985.1:0-18108 GCA_036897365.1 Geranium brycei
TTTCTCTTATTAATTAATACAAAATAAATCATGACACACGCAATTATTTACTATAATTTTAAGATATGTTTAAGTTGGGCTTTTAAAGGTAATGTGAGATGACCAAACCATTAGTTAGAAAGTTCTAGATCTAGAATATGAAAAAAAGTAGGAAAAGATTTTAGATCTAGGAAATAGTGTTACCCTCTCCCTCTCTCTCTCTTTCTTCTTCTTCTTCTTCTTCTTCCCCAATCTAACCCTAATTTATAGTTCTCCTTCCTATGATCTCCTTTCTCATACTCTATGGAGGCTAACTCGGACAGATGGAGTAGAAATCGGAAAGACGAACTTGAAGAGAAGAAAATGAAGGTCGAGAACGGCCGTTGACCGATTATCAGCTAACAAATCATTAAGCTGATTAGCAAACATTTTGAGCATTCTGCTTTTGATTTCACTTCAATCGGAGTGACATTTTCTACTACACTGTACTTGACACTTTTGTTAACAATGATGGCAGCAATATTGAAGAAGGCCACTGGAATTGACAAAGCTAAAATCGGCAGCAAATAGCAAAGAATGACTGATCAAGTCATATACTGCTATTTACAGTACAAAGAATCATCTGCACATAAACCAGAACATTTAACTTTGAGAGAGATATATTACTCCTTGCAACATCATAAAACAAAATAACTCCATATGAGATTATTTACCCTTGTTTTTTCTGTCTACACATTTTCCCCTACTTGTTACAGCATTTTGAAGATGTGATGCATAACAAAGTTACATTGTGCTTTGATATTCTCAGATCTTGAATAGAATATTAGCATCCTCAAGCAAAAAAATTTCAATGTAGCCTACTTACATTTATGTGAGATCTGAGATCATTTCAAACATATGAGCAGATAAACATGTGCATGCACAATTATTTAACTTTATTTTTCCTAATGTTATTACACATCCTCCTAAACATTCTACCTTCATCTTATGACATCGGGGTCCCTTTGAAGCCCAATTTTGGTGTCGTACAGCATACGTGACCATACACAACTTTCTACGGAAACCACCTTTCTGATGAAGAATTCCTTAAGCACTCCCCTATTCCAACCATCTTGTATTAATTCATCTCTAATGTACGATTCAATCTCACAATCCCTTAAGAGTTTAAGGCATTGGATAGAACATATATGTCATCCAAAGTTGTATCAGAATAAATAACTATAGGATTGCATGAAGTGTCAAGGTTTATACACTCTTATATTGTATGTGGCCAAACCAAGGCTTATCTGATTTAGTTTAAGAAACTACAAACACAAGATGAATGTAAAAATGAACATGTTTGCAGTACTGGTAAAAGGCATCATGAGTTATGGTATAATAGTAGATACAGTCTGGTAATAACATAAAAGAATTAATGCAATAAGTAGCAACACTTCACTTTAAGGCATGATTCAGTTAAATTGAACCACAATGAAGTTCTGGATATTTTTTTTATCAGAATGAAGTTCTGGCAATGATTAACATTAAACTGAAAAAAACCATAAGTATAATGGTATCTTGCCAAGAAGATGAATATAGAAAAAGCTATGCACCTGCATGGCTTCTGTAAGGGAACCTGACGCCGGAAGTTGATAACCAGCTTTATAGTGTTTATAGGGAACTGCTTACAGGTGAGCTTGACGATTACATAAGAATCAGCTGTTCCAACAAGAAAAAACTCCTTTCTATTTCTCCAAGAACTCTTCTATATTAAGGTGCTTCTGATCAAATTTTGTACTGCGGTTTCCTTGCTTGACTGACCATACCCACTTATATGTCTCTCATATCTATTATCTGCCACTCTGTGAGTTGCTTACCAGACCTGAATTGTTTAATTTATCTGCAGTTTCTGGTAGTATATGTTTTCTCTTCATCTCAATGTAATACTTGTGGGCTTCCTCCAACTTCCCATTTAAAATGAGACCATGTATCAACACAGCATACAAGCTACGGTCAGGGATTATTCGATTCTCACTCATAGCACTCCACAACTTAAAAACATTGTCAATTTGATGCCACCTACAAAACTTTCTAACCAACATGATGTAAGTATAACTGTTTGGGTGGCAGCCAATGTTTTCCATTTTCTCCAAGAGCATGAACACTTCTTCCTCAGTCCTTAAAATACGCAAGAAAGCATGGAAAGTCCTAAGTACAGGGGAGAGGCCTCGATGCAACATCTCATAAAAGATCCGCCTCGCTTCATCTATTTCCTGGGCCTTGAAAAGAGGTTTGATCAGTGAATTATATGTGGCTACATTAGGAGCAATACCCTTCTCTTCCATCGTTTTCTTGAGATTAATAGCTTCCTTCACACGCCTACCTTTTGCAAGAGCATGAATGACTGCATTGTAAACTTTCCTATCTGGAGCAATTTTCAAGTCCTCCATCCGTTTATAGAGGTTGAGCACCTTATCAAGGCTGGAGAATTTTGAATAGCAAGATATCATGCTTGCATAGGAAACAACATCATGCTGGATGCCTCTCTCGGCCATCTCCTTCCATACCCTCTCTCCCTCACTGGGGCTCTTAACCACATTACACCATCCACTGAGAATAATGTTAAAGCTCTTGGTATTAAATGGGAAGACACTTTCATTGCAGAGAAGAAAGTGCTCAGCATCCTGCACATTCTTGTATTTGCAAAGAGCAGAAAGAAGGCCATGGAACTCCTCAATCTTAACATCAAAATCAAACATTCTATGAGCATAAAAGGTACTGATAGCCTTTCCCACATCACGGACAGCACAGTATCTTCGAATCATGATCACGAGGGTCTGAGGCGTCACGAGAGACGGGCTAGAGCCACCCCCTCTCATCTCATCAATCAAACTCCATGCAGTGTCAAATTTTCTCATCTTTCCAAGAATAAATATCATTGAATGGTATTCGGGCAAGGAATGACTGTAACCCGACTGCTTGCCCGCCCACAAGAAGAAGGTGAAAGCTGCTTCCCAATCATTCCTAAGCCGAGATAGAACCTGTGTTACCAACTCGGACGAAACTGCAACAACACATTGCTCAAGCTTGCCTCTCAAGTCCACTGGATTGCCCCCAAATTCCTGTATGATACCCACAATGATTTCCACATCACGGACAAGACCTTCATCTGTAAACCTCAATTTCCCAGCTTCCATGACATCGTCCCCGCCCTCTTCACTACCACAGTCTTCATCATTATCATTAACACCGCTTGAAGAAATTGGAATACTAAAACTTGAGGAAGCATAGCAATGAAACAAAACTGGGTAACTAAAACTCCATGGGTTCCAGTTCCAATTACTTTTGGTGGCAAAAACAATGGAGCTACGAGAAATTATTGGATTGGGGAAGTGGGAAAGTTTTGAATTGAACTGGGCACGAACCAGAAGTGAGATAATCGACGAGTTGAGCCTCGTTCTGATGTGGCGCATTTCGAGCAAAGGAATCAACAAAAATGGAGCACAAGGTGTTTGTGAAATGACCCAATGAAGGAACTTGAAGATTATAGATGTTATGAGATAAAACTAGTAGTAGAGGTAAAAAAAAGAAGCTGGATCAGATGGCATACATACACGAAATCGCTGAATCAGAGAGATCGAACAAGGCTCGCCATTGCTGTGAAAGCTTCTTCGCTGTCCACTGTAGCGATCAACTGCGAAAATTCAGGATTCAATTTCAGGGTATAGCAGTAAAGCAAGACTCGGGTCGCTATTGAAACCGTGAAATGCACCCGAACCGGCCTGGCCCATGTCTTATAGGTATGGGCCCAGCCCAACATTGAAAATAATGATGCTGCTAAAAATGAATTTGAAATAATTGTCCTGATTTTCAAAAAAAATTAATGTCTGGCTCTTTCATGTTTATGGAATTTAGTATAGTATTTGTGCATAATTAAAATAATCACTTATTTTGAAACATTTTTGTAAGGAAAATAGATCTTTAATATGACAAAAATATTTTATTTATAAAGGTGCGGGGTCTATCACATCGATTCGTATGAAATTGTTTCGTCCTTTAACTTTCTAATAAAGTTTTGGGTTTAAAAAAAACTGTGAAGATCTAAATTATTATTAGGGAAAATTGTAAAAGCTCTACTTATGTTGTTATGATTTTGCACAATCTTTTTACACTATTTTATTGCAAAAATTCTCTGTTAACATGTCAATTTTTGCACTTTGCACCGTTATAAATCCATTAAAAACGGAAAAAAAAACAAAATATATTCAAATTTTCAAAACTACCTCTCACCACTTAGTGTACACAATTACAAAAACTCTCTTTATACTATAGTGCAACATTGTGATAGTATATATAGAGAGATTTTGCAACAGTGATGAATGTTAATTTCAAAATTTTGAGTATATTTAGAAATTGTTCTCTCACGGTGCAAAAAATTACAGGTTATCGGAGAATTTTGCAATAAAAATAACATAAGAAGACTATCCACAAAACAATAACAATATAAAGAGAGTTTTTGCGATTTTTTAGGGGTAATTCTATGTCAGTACCCCAACTTTGCCTTATTTTGAATTCAGTACCCCAAGTTTAATTAGTTGCAGATAAGGTACTAAGACCGTCCACAACAAGAGAGTGGGTTGGGAGTGGCCACTCCCAATGCTGCCATGTGGCAGCCACAACAATGAGTCCCTTGAAAAGTGGGTGAGGTGGAGGAAGGGTTGGAAAGAGAAGTAGTGGGTGCAGAGGGTAGGAGAGAGAAAGAAGGGACTCTCACTTTTAATATATAATAATGTGTTTACTCATATTTGGTAAATATGTAATATGCTATTTCATTTTAAATTATAAATATATAATTAGTTTGAGGAAGAGAGAGAGAGTAAGAGGAGGTTGAGGAAGGAGAGGAGGTTGAAGAAGGGGCCTTTAGTCATTTCACTAGAGTTTTTTTAATTAATTTATTTTTTTAATTTGTCATTTGAAAAGACTAATATATCCTTGAACCATAATATGAGTTTATTTTTTAAGTGGGTGAAATAGTCTTTTCATATTTACCAATTAATTACCTGATTTAAAATTAAACATTAACAGCGATAGGCATTTTGGTCTTTTTACATACCAATTATGTTAGATTTAACTCCCTTAATACCTTATCTGCAACTAATTAAGCTTGGGGTACCGACAAAAAATATTTCAAACTTGGGGTACTGAATTCAAAATGAGGCAAAGTTGGGGTACTGACATGAAATTACTCCTTTTTACGTTACCGCCAACCTTAAAGGAAAGCCATTGCGACAAACGAAGAAATAAACAAGATAATAATAAGCAATGAATGATTTTGCATCATACATGAAATAGTTTGAAACTACATTGAACAGATAACTCTAATTTCTGCCAATCGTGAATTCTCTTTGTCCAGACGAAGTAGAATCTAGACGAAACTAATGAACTAATCGAATTAAATGTTTCTCTCAAAAGTTATAAATTGGAATATAATTACAAATGAAGAAAAAATCGGATACTGTGTTGCCATTATTCCCCAAATGTAGACCAAAATTCATGTTGGTGACGAAACGGCTTCTATAGCGCTGCCTAAAGGCCATGCTGCTTCGACGAGAGCATCGCGATACTTAACTTTCTTTACCAGTGTGATTTCTTGCCAGGGATCAAGACCTGTTTTAGAGATGAGCATATCAAAATAAAATTTCAGAAACATTTGGTTTTCTCATTTCTCGCGGGTAGGTTGTACAAGTACAAAATTCTGGATCACAATAGAAGAGAAATGAAATCACATAATCGAAGTGATACTTACCAAATCCATCTACAAGTAACGTATATTGGTAGACCAGATCCATGCATAGATATGGCAGCTTACCCTCTTCCACATTCGGATATGTAGATTTGGCATCCTCCAGTTTCGTTTGACAAGCACGTTTAGCTGCGTTTTCAAAGTCTGCAGGACAGACTATGGCAACGGGCTCTTTCGGATAAACAAACCCAGCCTATGCATGCAAGTAATTTGGTTGAATAAGACGTGCATAATGAAGAAAGTTGTACTGTTACTTTTACTCGAGAAACAATAATCGAGGGATGACTTGTACCTCAGCAGCCCTGTCAAAGAAAAATGAAGCAACAAACAGATTCTTCTGTCCATCCCCACCTCCACCATTCCACACACCGCCAAATGTGCATTTCATGTGAGTACATGTTGATTCATTTACTTTTAGAGCATTTAAAGCTACCCTCCTGCATTCATTCACACTTGAGCCAGATGGGGAAGCTGAAGCTTCATAACTTTTCCCTCCATAGTTGTAGGATCCTGACAAGGATGGTAAATAAAGTTCAGTACTTCAACAAGAAGACCAATCCCCTCTCCTAGCTCATGCTACAACTAGCCATCCAATTGTATCTATCCGTCAATCATACATTTGCAAACTGGAACCAATCACGGGTCATTTTGCTAACAAGAAGAGTATGAATTGGTCGCTTAATCACATGTTCAAAGCAAAATACCCAATTGCATGCCATAACGTTTTTTCATTTCCTTCTAAAAATGGATTGGTGGTACATTTTAATATGCAATGATGTTTTCTTGAATCTGTAGGATGGGTACAAAAGTGAGAGAGGTGACTTCAAGAGGCCACAGTACTAGCTTGCTCAGAAATTATGAACTGAAGTCAACTACCACATGTAATGTTATTTTGCATATCTCAATATTAATTTGAGCAAATTTTGTCCAATTCATGTAAATATTTTAGGGTTCTAATAGCTCTACATACAAAATCCAGGGAAGAGACCATGTATGCTTTTGAAGGCCATATTACAAGAAAATAGATGTTAATTTCGCTTCATTTCTTTGTTAAGTCGTGTAATATTATTAACTAATCAACAATGGTATTAGCCTTTTGACTAACTTGTAGGAGTCTTAACTAGTTTTCTGTGGTTTTTAAGCACTCCTGTTTTAGTTTAGTTGGTAAAGCCACAGCCTGAAAAACATACTTCACTACACTACTTGAGCAAGGAAAAATTATACTCTTCTAGGATTATAGCAAGGGAAATATAGCTGTTAACATAGTGCATATAACTGATTATGAGAAAATCCACCCTAAACACGAATACATGCATAATGAGAAAGAGTGATTTAACTTACCTTGATAACCAACCATGACACATGGATTGCCAGTGTCTTCAGGTACATTCAGAATCTCTGCTCGAGCTGCAAGCAAACCATAGTGCATATAACTGCAAACAAGGTACAAAAACAAAATTAAAAAATTAGGCAATTGCCACCAAAGTTAAGGGGGACCAAAATCACATTGTTTCACTTATTTTCTAAATTTCCCAAGAAAATGCTGTATAAGAAATTACTGAAAAGGCAAAACAAGAAGAGTTATGAGACAGCAAAAGAAGAAGGTAACCTGTGGACATAGAGGTAATATTTTTTCCCCATCAGATACATTTCCTTGACATATGTATCCTCCCCGTTTAATACCCTTGGAGCCTTTGCAGCATCTGCCTCTGAGATAGCGTATGCCATTTGAACAGATCCACCACCAAGATCAACCACTCCGACTGTCTCTGAATAATCCTTTCCAAGATTTCCCAGTAGATAGTTGATTGTCACCTGCAACAGAAGATGAAAGTTATGGTAAGCAATCTAAAACTTGGGTCAGTAGATGATCAACAGAAAGCACAGCTAAATAAATGATACCAACATAAGTTGGGCCAAGTATTAAAGGCCTCACTTCTACATAAACGAAGTCTTAAGTTCGAACGTTTGGTAAATACAACAGATTATAAATCAGGGGAAATCTCAGTTTGTAACCCTCGTTTATTCTTGATTAACGGTTTGCTACAGAAGATTCCCCTTACATTTTAATTTTTTTACAATTTTGTCCTAAATTGATGACTTCAGCAATCAAATTCCTTGCGACAACTCCCAGAGAGTCCAACACCATTTACGACTAGGAAAGCGCAACTCTATGCGCGAGGTCTGCTCTGTTCCACCTCTTTCCTCTTCGTTTCAACTCCATCTTCGACTTGGATTTCAGAGTTTTTAAGCTCTCTGGCTTAGATTACAAACCCTAAACCTCCAAAAGATCAAATTGTCGAGGATTTGTAGACTTCTTGGTTTCTGGGTTATTGCTCACTTGTATTTGGGCAAGAAACTTTTGGGTTTTTAGGCCACCACTATAACAGCTCCGAGCTCTAAACTGTCTCACCAATGAATGGATAAAAGCTTGAGACTTACATATTATATGGTTAAACTCACTGGGGATAAAGACACAGGGCACAACACAAAGAGCTATTCAACAACGAATGAGGCAGCTTGTAAGAGAGCCTCGCAATTCAAGATGCAGGGAGTTTACTCTTCAAACAACCTTATAGACCCACGTCATGGATCTGTTGGTTAACTTCTAGTAGCATAAAATATTAGCAGAACATAAAGACAACAAGATCTATAATTATAGCTTCTATTCTGAATATAATGCATTCAAATAAATAAGGGGTTGAGCTAATCCAAGTAAGATATAGGCATTTGAAGAGTACCCCGTAGAAATTAACCAAGTAATTCTTATGATCACTGTAAGTCACATAAACAAAGTAGTTCATATGTAATCACACAGAATGACCCTTATATACTCCACAAAGCTAGTACTTGTTTGGAGTCATTTACGAACAAAAAAGGTGATTCAAACTAGCACCTAGAGCATGTGAACTAAAGTCATTATGCCAGAATAGTATGAAAGAAACTGGTGGAAACATTATCCTAACATTTTGTTAAAAAGCAAATTCTCCAGTTTAGTCTTAGGTTGATCTGAATGAGGCAGATAGCATGACATCTTGGAGTCAAGCTAATACAATAACCTATTATACCAAAGGGCAACAGCTCTACATTTTTTCCTCGATTATGAACATATAATACACACACTAAGAGTTGAAACAACCCTACAACTCAATACACTCCAATTCAATCCTAAAATAGTGCAGCTTAGATAACTTGATAAAATTGATAGTAATTCAAACCAATTTGCATAGCCAGTTTCCAAAAGTCAATAAGACTTATTACTTTTGCCTCAGTACAGATAAGCATAAGCAGTGCCAGAAGAAAAATATGAGTACCAATATACACACGCACACAAAATAAGTTTATAGAACTTACCCACTGATACGAACCTTCTTGAGTTCCATCCAGAACAGTAACCGCATCTGTCTCAGATCTCAAATTGCTTCTAGCTTTTAGAATATCCCTAACCTTAATGCAGAAAAATTTAAAAGTCATAAGCATTGCGATTACATTGAGAGAAAAACATGCATTAAACGGTAAGGAGTAGATATTATGCAAATCATCCATTACCGCTTGCAAAATCCTATCAGATGCATCCCCTTCCAATGCCCTTAAACCCGCAGTTGCCTACAAAGGCACATTATTATTCAGAACTTAGCAACAGAACTTAGAGAAAAATCCATAGTAAGAGTAAACCAGCATTGAGTGTTCACCCACCCCTACTCTAACAGGAGTGTGTGCTCGCAAATTCTGGGGAACGACACTCTCAGCTTTATCAAGAAGAGTCAGTAGCGACTGTGCTGCGAGTCGCGGGTCACTTGCATACGCGCTAAGACCAGGTTGAATCTATAAGCATTAGAGTGAAACGGAGTGTTATGATACCAAAATGTGGAAATGAAGGTTGAAGAACAGGAGGTTACGTGTTCAAAGAGCTCGAGATCGTTGCCAATGGGAACAAGATCCAACTTATAATCGAAACAGAAGACGTGGACTCGGCTGCCGGAGCTGCCGGCGTCGAAGATGACGGCGTAGGAGGTTTTTGAATTGGCCTTGAACATGCGGTTGTTGTAGTCGATGGAGGAGGCGGGCATGAGGAGGAGGACGGAGGCGACGAGGAGGAGAGGGACGGAGACGACGAGAATGGCGCTGCGGTGACGGTACATCTTGTCGGAGAAGGAGGAATCCGGCTGGCGGCCGACGCGCTTCATGGGGTGGAGCTCGGCGGAGGTCTCGAGGAGCTCGCCGGAGGAAGGGCTCCGGTACCGGATCTGCCCGTTGCCGGCGGTGGCGGGAACCTTCAGGGACTGAGTTTCCTCCAGATCTGCTAACAGTGAGGAGACGAATTGAGGAGGAATGCGATTGGCTCGCAGTGAAGATCATGTGAACAACGACTCTCTCAGAGAGTGACACAATATTCTTCTCCCTCCTTATTCCATTTTGTGGAGAAGAATAAAAATACCTAACCCAACAGGAACAACTTTAGTTGACCATCCAACTCCAACACAAAATCTCCCTTCACCCAAGGCTCAGCACAAAAAATATGCATTTTTTCTTATTTTTATTTATAATTCATTAATATGCATTTTGGTAGTACAAGAAAATATAAATGGGATTGACAGAAACTCCAACCATTTTGCATTTTCACTAGGAATAGCAATTTTCCCTCGCTGAATCCGGACGAGAACGGGCCGTGCACTGCTCCGCCTGATATATTAAAAATATATATTTTAAATTAAATATATATTTTAAAATGTATATTTAAAACAAAATAATATTCTTAAATATATTTTTTATTAAAATAAAATTCTATTATACATATTTGATGAAATAATATTTTTAAGTACATTTTTTAATATAAATTTTATTAAAAACAAATATGTTTTAACATTATTTTGAGTTGAAAACGTAAGGAAATTCATGCCTCGTTTCTAACGAAGAAGGGTACGAAATTGTCAAATCCGCACCGAGCTCGTCCTATTGTCATCCCTAATTTTCATTGTAGTAAATAACATTAGGTATTGAAGACTAATCAATAATTTTTACAACATTATGCATTTATGGGTGTTGGGGGTTGACTTTTATTTGGTAAAAGTATAAGATTACGAAACTCCACTATCATCTATTTACATGCTCTCTGACCTAAATTTACATGTGACAAATCCTCTGATAAGTATAAATGTAGCTGTGAAAAGCAATTGATAGCAAAGAAAAACGTATGCCAATGCAAGTACTAATGATCTAACTTAAGCCATATGCTTCTCTGTTTCGGCATTGTACCCCATTCAACAGAAAACAAAGTTCAATTTCCATGACTCGAAGATCCTTACATATAAATTCATGATATGAAAGAGAAAATAAATACAAGAGAAAGAGCTTCTTATGTTATTGAGGGAAAAGACTCTTATGTCGTCTTGCGCTCTTCAGGCCTTCTTCTCCTTCTTTACCCTTGAATAACTGACAGCACGGTACAACCAAGCAGCCAATATGGATCCGATGAAAGGGCTAATCCAGTAAACATACAACTGCTCCCAAGAGTGGTGCCAATTGTCAATGAATGCCCAGCCATACGCCTGCAGATTCAATACCACTTGATTTAAACATTTAATTATAAATTATGGTGTCCTTGAAATGTGTAGGTCATAGCACCAAAGAGAGGGCTTTTTAACATTGGTAGGTAAATAAGTGATAAAGAGCTTAAAAGAAGGAAGATTCAGTGAAGTGCTCAACAATAGAAAGGCAATAAATTAATGATCTCCAGTACACCTCTTTTAATTGAACTGATAATCATTCAATGCACAGATGTGGTTGATCCTCTGACTATGGACATAGAATCAAACAATAAGGAACCACTATTCATCTAAATGACTGACATTCCCTCCTCCACTAATGTGCAACAAAATACGATAACTTATCCTCCAACTTTTAAATATTAAAGGTCAGTTATCAAATATATACCCCCCCTTTTTGAGGTCTGACTGATATACCCTTCGCTTTCATCAACTTCATATCAAGGTACCAGAAATCTAAACAGCAAGATGTCAAAACACTCACAAGGTAATTATTAAGTGCATTATGCATTCTTCTTTTCCAAGCAAGATTCAGTCATTTAAAGTATATGCTTATATCAGATCTCTAATTTCTTAGCAAATACTAGTCAACTGTGATAATTTATAAGTAAAAGTGCTGGATGCACAAAGTATCTGAAATGTTTCAACAGAAGAAAAAAAAAGCAAAGAAGTTGTGATAATTTGCCGGAGACCTATGGAAGTAGCAAATGCAATGTCTGAAACATTATGAGAACAAGTTTCGGTAGATGAAATTCTTCTACTTATGTTATATTTCAGGCATACACAAATAATGATTTCAAAATAAATCAATATCAATTGCTAACTGTCAGCTGCAAGTAGCCTTCTCTTTAGCAAGTTCAAAACAAAAGTGTGGCTGAGGAATAAAGCATTTAATCAAATGTGTCGCCAACCTTATATAACACCTTATATAACGATTAGTTATTAAAAAACATAAAAACCTATGAACTCATATAGGAGGAAAACAGTCAGACAGCATATACTAATTGTTGGTGGAGACCATATCAATAAATGTACCATACATGGTTTTCCTAACAAATACATTCAAATAAACCATGCATGTTTGAGTACAAATTTCAAACTTAGATTACATCAACACCCTCTTCAAATAATTAGCATTTGGTATGACCCCAACATTCATTTTCCAAACAAGCTAGTATGAAAGACATCTTCTTTAATTTCACTTACATTCAAATAAACCATGAATGTTTCAATACAAGTTCCAAACTTAGATTACACACACTACATGTTCAAATAACTAGCATGCAAGTTTTCAATTTCCAACCAAATTAATACGATAGACCAACAATGAAGACATAACATGAAATAAACAAGCAAGTACTCACATTGGCGGGGTTCATGGAAGGTCCAGTGTAGTCAGCCCCAATAGTGACAATAGAAATGGTGACCATGGCGAGGAGCCAGGACCTGGTGAACCGATTAGCAGGGCCGTTGATGATGATGAGAAGAACAAGAAAAGTAATGACAAAGGTCAAAACACCCTCAGCAATGGCCGCAGTCTTCAAATCCACCTTCATATAAGGTCCCGAAACCATGTGCCTATACTTTTCCGGCATCACCTTCATGATCGCCATAGCTCCTCCCAGAGCTCCAGCAGTCTAAAAACACAAAAACAAAAAAAAAATCAAAAATCGGGAGAAAATTAACAAAGCACCATCTGAGAGTGAGTGTATAGAAATTGATCGATGACCTGAGCGGGGAAGCGGAGGGCCATGGAGAGGAGGGTGTCGGATCCGACGCCGGCGGAGTAGAGGGAGGCGTTGGCGGTGGGGTTGAAGGAGGCGCCGCCGAGGGCGTCGCCGATGAAGGTGAAGACGAAGACGAGGAAGAAGAGGATGGTGACGGTGATGGAGAGGGTGGCGATGTAGTTGCTCTCGACCTGCAGGGCGGTGGCGACGAGGGAGGTGGCGACGCCGAGGGCGGAGGCGCAGAACACCCAGCCGAAGGTCAGAATCGCGTCGCCGACGGCGGCCAGAACCGGATTCGGCATCTCTGGGATCGTCTCTGGTTTCGGTGAATTGAAATGAGAGAGACGATTTATTTGTGATTTTTGAGACAGAGAGATCTCAGCGAAGAAACAGAGAAGAAAGGCTAAGAGGAAATTTGAAGTCTACGATGTTCCATAAATCTCTCTTTATCCAATAACTGATCGCTGAGTTTCCATGTCAGTTTTTCTGACACTCACTTTTAGGAGAGTACAAGTCCTTCTCCTTATATTATTTAATTGAACTGACGCTATTTATAATAGACATATTATATAATTATCAAATATGAGAGGTATATATAGATAAGTATATATAGATACAATGAATATGGACATATTATATATTTATCTAATATAAATAATGAAATATGAATAATACATTATTATATATTAAAAATGAGAATCGCTTCTTTCTTTCTCCTACCCTATGCATCTACTACTTCTTGGCGGTCAACCCACTCCCTTGTGGATGTCTAAACGTTTATTTCTATAATTAATTGGTTTATTTTGTTAATTATTACTATTTGGAGTAGGCACTTTTGACACGTTTCACTACTCCTAATCAATCAGTTATTAAGAGTTTAACTGCTCCATATTCTAGGCCTATCAGATGCAGTGAATGAAATGAAAGCAGTAACAATTTTTCACAATGTTTTCCAGAGTCAATGAATAATCGAGCCATCCACTTTCACCAAAATCCACGGTTTAATCTCTGATTTTTTGACTCGTCATTGGGGGTCCTCCGATTTAATATCGGCGTAAGAGGCTTCAATGGCATTTCAGAAAATTCGATTGAGCGTTGGCGTGTAATCAGAATTTGCTTTGATTCGTGTATCAGGTTATTGGAGAAAACGGTGGTAGATGAGGCTCCAAAATCGTCACCAGATGATCAGACCAATACTGTTGCAGAGGAGTCGGCGGCGGCGGCACGAGGAGAGAACACTTCTTAATGACAATTAAGAAATTGTTTAAAATTTTAAAAAGTTACTTAGATTAGCGTAAAATTTGTTTGAATCAATTATTTTTCCTAATTCCATAACCTCCTTCTTAATGACGATTAAGAAATTCCTTAAAATTTTAAAAAGTTACTCAGATTAGCGTGAAATTTGTTTAAATCAATTATTTTCCGTGATATTTATTTAATTGACATTAATTATGAATTTAATTATAGATATCAAACATTAATTTATTAAGAATGGTGGTTGGTAAACAAACATTATTAGCTAAGAAAAGGAGTAGATGGTTGGCAATCCACCCTTAATTAAGGGAGTTTTTTAGGACATTTTAATCAAGAGAGTTAGTTTTTTTCCGAAGGTAAAAGCGAATTTTATTAATTAAATAGCAACTAATCCGGCATCAAATCGGACAGTTGAAACTACAGTTGGTGGGACAGACCCCTCACCATAATCCAAGCTACTGTTAGTTAAAACAAACATGGTCAATTCGTGAGCCATTTGATTACGAGCAATAATGGATAGTACGCAAGACCGTTCGCTAATGGTTCCTCCAAAATTGTTCATCTCGACCCGGTTAGCATCATGTAGAGCCACGGCCTCCAACTCATACGGATGGGGAGTTATCACGATTTTAAATTATATACTGTAATAGTGAATTGTCGTTTTTTACTAACATGTTTTTAATATAGTGTTTGTAATGTGTTTTTAGTTTAGATTCACATAATTTGAAGTCAAGAATTTTATATCATCCCATTAACTTAATCTATTTAAATAAAAATTAAGAATTTCAACCCTTTTCAATTTTTTCAATTCCGATTACCAAATTTAAATATTTTTATTAATACAAAATATATTGTAACAATTTATTAGTAATTAGAATGATGACAACTAACATGAGAATTATGATAACTAACATGAGAATTATGATAACTAACATGTGAATCATTTTATTAGTAAAGTAATAAGAACTAACATGTGAATCATTTTATTAGTAAAGTAACAAGAAAATGGTATTGATGTGATAATTGGAGATAATTTGGCTTATTTCATTTTGTTTTTTTAATATAGACCTTAAATGTTTTGGGAGCCGTTGTGTTGTTTAGTTTTGTGTATTAGAAGAGTTAGTGTCAATGAATTTGGTTGTACCTTTTCATTTTCCTTGCACCTGTTTAGTCAGTAACCAAGGTCATGGTTTTCAAATATCACATTACATACCATTTTTGTTTAAAGATTTTTATTGTTCAATAAATTAACAGTTCCTCTATATACATGATGCCGTGTTGAGTGTTTAATAGTGATGACATCGGGGTGGGTTTGGCAATCCCTGTCTCCGGATCATGAATTTCTTGTTCCTAACGGGGACGAGAATTCCCCGTCTGGTCCAGAAATTCCCTGTTTTCTATTTGCAACCCAAAAATTGTTGATATATATTCATTTTTGAATAAAATTTATATTAAAAATTATTATTTTAATAAAAATATATACTTAAAATATTATATATTTTTTCATTAAACATGTATTATAAATTTTTATTTCAATAAAAAATATATTATTTTTCATTAAGTATGCATTTTACAATATAGTTTTTAATATATCGAGGCGGAGGGGGACGAGGATACCTCACACCGTCCCCGTCCCGTTCTCATATGGATTCGGGGATTTTTTGCCCCGTTTGTATTCGAATTTGGGGATTCCTGTCGAGGACGGGGAATATTGTCATCCCTAGCGTTTAATAAAGTTGCTTAAGCTTCTGTAAAAAAAAAACTAATTTTTTAAAATTAAGTGTCACAGGTTGTTTGGAAGGACACTACCTTCATGTTAATACTTAATGGTTAGTTTTTTTCCTCTCTTCAATTTTCTTCTCTGGATTTGAGTTGTTTTTCGGTTAGTTAATCCCGTTTTGCATTATTGCGAGTGATTATTACTTATTTATATTTCACTTTTTCTGGGAAAAATGCTGGTCTTGGTGCATTTGGATGGTCCGGCGACGAGGAGGTGTCGGTGTAATGGCACACCAAAGTTCATTGATCTTTCAATGAAGACAGATTGTATTTTTAGGTAATATTGAAAAATAATTTTAAAGGGTAGATTAACAGATTGGTAGCACAGGGTAGTGATCAAGAGTTTCCCTAATATCTACCGTAATATATAAAAAGATTTTTCTTATGTACTATTTTTTGTAATGTGAAGACATGATATGTTCGCTGGATATGTTCCAATTCTGGCACACTAACTTCATAGGCATTCCATCTTTCTCTAACTAACTTGTAATAATGAAATTAATGAAGCATTATTATAATACAGTAGTGCTTTGGGCTTTATTTCCAACTGTTTTTGATAAATTGAAATAATATAATTGGAAAATATTATTTGAGAGAAAATAATAAAAACACGCACCGGTAAATCCATGGAATAATTTCATCGTTATAATCCTTAAAGTCAATTTGTTTTCCTATATTTTTGAAGCCTTGAATATTTTAAGGTTATGGTTGCTTAGGTGCAAGTTAGGCAGAATTTGGTTATGAAATATCGCAATCTGTTATTGGTGGCGGAAGTTTATGTGATTAGTAATTTTAGCGGTGTGCCATCCACTGGTAATCTATATAGACAAGTTGGCAACCACTTGAAGATATCTTTTAAATTGCTGACCACGGTAGGAGGATTGCTTATGACAATCCTCATATACTCTTGCATGCATGTTTTCCACTTTTGCGATCATGATACTGGTTTTGGGCGTATCAGTGACAATGCAATTGTTACCAATGCGTTTATTTGGTTATTGTGCGTGTAATGTATAATCCTGATCGTTTTTCTATTATGTCGGATATTCTTATGGGTTACTAATGAATGCATTATTTTCTTTTAACACTATTGTACTAATTTTTTTATGGTTTAGACTTTAAAATAGTTTTAAAATTACGTTAAAAGATGATTTTACATGTTGATTTTCACGGGTAGCACGCGCATCGCGCGTGCGAATTCATGAATTTATTGGTAAGAGTGATTTGAGCAAGATCCATATGTATTATATTTTACGGTTACTGTTAATTATGTTCATCTTTTCCTCGAAGTATATTAGTACAGTTTAGTAATACTATTATTTTCTTTAGACAAGCCCCAAATTTATGGGGAATGATTATATCTCTTTCATAGTTTGGAACTTTATACTGTCATGAATTTGTTGTTTCGTTTTGCCCCTTTTCGTGGATCGGTTCGTCGCAGTATGGATTGGTTGGTTTGTGTGTGTTGTCGGTGAATCTTAATCATAATCGTATTTTGAGATAATTAATTTGGTTGTGCTGATAGTGGAAGTGGATTAAAGACATTGATAACTAAGTAAATTTTGCATGAAAAATAATTTAAAAACTCCCGCATTAGAAAGTGGGTAAGTGAAGTTAAGCCTTGGCGGACTCTCTAATTTTATTTTTGTAATTAGCTCGCAATTGACCACATAACTACCACATATGTACATAATCGCAGTTTAAGAACAAAAACAAATATCCTTTTCTTATAATATCTCTATATATTATTGTTAGTCAATTTAGGTAGAATTTACAAATTTGTTTTTCTTGAGGTAAGTGACAGGGGCTCACCACGAAAATATTGTTAATGTCATTGTCCAGATCAACATGACAAATCACTTAGAGCGTAGGTACATACGTAAGATGGTATGATGGCAGAAATTTTTGCAGTGATCGTTAAGAGTAAAGCAAAAGAGGAGGAAAGAATGACCGATAAGTGACTTTGACAGCCACAATGATTGGACGTAACAAAATATTTCATGTAATGGTCGTAGCAAAATATTCCGTGTTATGATCTTAA
>JAYMTP010002986.1:0-18106 GCA_036897365.1 Geranium brycei
AAATTCAAAACCGAACAGGTCCTGTCCGGTTTCCGGTTCAGGCGGCCGGTTCCGGTTAACCGTCATTGCCCACCCCTATGTGCAAGTGTAATAAAGATGAATTATATATTTTGGTTTAGGCTTTATACAAGTATTTAATTGGAAGTGAGTATTGGTAGGTATATTTGTACTTGCCTCGGCTTCTTGGAACTTAAGTGGAGTGATAGGGTAGTGATTTCTATATTGGGTCTAAAAATATTAATTCTTAAAAAATTATACATGTATTAAGTCATATTTTTAAAATTCAAAACATATTTAATTATATTGCTTATTAAATGTTAATATTGAGCATTATATGAGAGTGGGTAAATAATAGAGATTTGACCCCAAGTACCAAATTTAATATTTTGAGTTATACTAATATCAGTATTTTATTTTTGGGAACTCACAACTCCAATCCTTTGAGTTGTCAAAAATAAAATGAGACTAATTCAAAAGATTATGATCAAATTAATAGTGCCAAGTGCAGTCTAGTTTGAGGATTTTGTCTTCTTGTAATATGCTCATTCATTTTGTTTGTATTCTTATGCTTGAAAAATATACTTCTCATCATCTTGACTTGATACAAATAATCTTTATTTTTCTAAATTTCACATTTAAATTTAGAATATTATGATTTTATCTTAATTCAATTTATTTAAATGAAAGAATATTAATTTTTAACAAATTTAAATTATTATATCATTCCAAACATGGATATTTAATTGGTAGCTATGGTAATATGAGTTCATGAGAAGAGAGAGTACACTTTATGTTAGTTTATTAGTAGTCAAATTTTTAATTATTATGATTGAATTAAATTTCATGCTTAAATTACAAATAAATTATTAGGTGTTAAAAATGAACGGGTATTGGCACAATTTTATTTTATATTTAAATACTATTATTTTCCCTCTTCCTAAAATCAAATTTATAGAGAGAGAACACGAGACAGACCCAGCCCAACTTTAATACTAAAACCCCACACCTCCTCACCTTATTATTAACTTGTCTCACGTTTTTCATCACCCATATTGTTCTCTTGTGTTCATTGACTTGCACTTGCTTTTATGGCGTTACACTTACCTCCATGCTCCATGTAATTCCACTCAATTTATGGTTCGTTTTTTAATTTCGATTTATAACACTATTATGATTTAAGCCAGTGTTCTAAAATTTTATGATTAATTTTCAACTAGTTTTCAATTAAACATCCATTAATTTAATGTTAATTTATAATTGTTCTTCAACTTGATTAATTTTCAATTAATATACAATCAAACTTGTGGTTTGATTAGAGCGTAATGTTTTTTTTAAACAGTTATAGTTCAGATTAGTTGGCTTCTGAAGGTGTCTGTAACTGGGCGAGATAACGTAAGTTAAGAGAGAGAAATTTATTGTATGCTGTAGAAATAAGGGATGAGAGTGGTAACACTGCCGAGACCCGAACAATGGACCAAACCCAAGGCCACAAGTCCACATTTACCGTACGAAGCTCAGTCACACTGCAAAAACAATCTCTCACACGACCTCCAAACACCAACTTATCAGCTAAACCTTATGATAGCCACAAGAAACTAAAAACTGATAAACTAATCGACAAAAGTGAATACACAGATTGCTCAAAATATATCACCCAAAATAGCCTCAAGAGGAAGAGTACTTTGACTTTAGAAACTCCTAGGTGACATACTGACATTGAAACAAATACAGATAATCCTTAGACTTACTCAACCTCAACTTAAGATAAATGGCATTTGACACCAGCTATGAAGCAAATAGGCTCAACCAAAAACTTAGATATGGAGTTTACTCCTAGATATGAAAAAGGGCATGATAATGCACTGGGATAGATGACGCAGAATATGGAATGGTAATACTAGTTTCAACCATGTAAGTGTGATCAAAAGGATTGTCCTTGCATTTACTTTACTAGCATGCCAACTTTGAAGTTTTATTACACCTCTAATATATTCTCAATGTGCAACAGTAGCAGATTGAAGCACATTCCAGTATCACACAAAGTTTCCAAAGCTTTTGTCATCTATATCCATATCATATGTTTATCATATTTTCTTGTATGAATGTTTGCACGACTAAAAAGGCAGAAATTTTAGTCTCTCGTGGTAAAAATAAGCACGAGTATTACCATTTCAATATACAGTATTCATTTACAGAGTCTCGCATTAATGGAAGACTAAGTTGAGTTCACTCTTACATGAAGAGAAGGAAAACCAATGTCGTGCAGATGAGCATATTGAATCACGATTGAGGCAGCTCAGCAGTCATCCATCACTGTAAGTAAAATTATAAGAAACCAGTGAAGCAAAGGAAATTATGTACAGCAAATTTCAGAACAGCCATGTCCAAAGAAAGAACCAGTTAATGTTGTATAAACAAAATCTAACCAAAGGGTACAGAAAGGAAATCACAACAGTGTTGGAACTTGAGGAGTGTATTTCTACATAGAAGAAAAGAAAACCTCACGACAAATCAGTTTGGAAAGTATGAGGTGGTGTTTTCTCACATGGAGTCGAAAGAAAAGTGAAGGGCTTAGAGTAGTGCAGTAAACTATACGTGTACATTTCATTTCTTCAACTTCGGCAAAAGGGTCCATGGCTCCATACCCCATACTTAATAAACATTAACCGGAAAAAGAAAAGAAGAAAACTCTATAAGATGGGAAAGGATCTCCATCCATCTTCTTGTGAAGCCTAGTAGCTGTAGTTTCATCATGTTTCGTCGTCTAATATTAGACCTTCAAAAAACTTAAATAAGCTATAGAAGTGACAACAACCCAAGAAGTCCCTTTTTCAATTGGTAGATGTTTCAACAGGACACATAGCAATAGGTTGTTTCCTGTATTTTTAAGGACACCATTTTGCATCTTACACAAGTGGTAGTGGAGTGACTGGCGATTAGAATTTAGTTCTACTCTGATACCGAAACCCAAAAGTGCTATGGTTATCATATGCCATACTAGTCATTGACACAGGAACACATGAGAACACAAATCTTCAAAAACTTTTATGCACACACAGCAAACAAAAACAGAGGCACACCATAGGATAGAACAAGATATTGCAAAATCAACAGAGAAGTAGTAAACCCGGAATCTATATAGTGTACACCAGCAGCAGATGGCACATAAAAGCAATGGAAAATCCAAAACAAAACCAGGAATCGCAATTCAGCTATAATTACTTAAATTAATCGATTAACAAGACAATACAGTAGCAATTAGCAATCACTAGTAACGAGAGGGACAGAAATGTTACAGTCAATCGATAATCTGGAACTCGTCCTCCTTGAGATGAGCAAAGAACTTGACAGGACCGCGACCGGGGAGATCAGCGACGAACTGGATCTTGTAAGGGAAATTGGCGGAGATACGCTTTCCCTTCCAGAGGCCGACGAACTGCTTGAGCTCGCCCTCCATGCCTGTCAGATCCACCTCCGGGACCTTGGGGACGTGGTACACCTTCAGAGGCACACTCACCCTCACCCTGGCTCCAATCTTCTTCCCGCCGGTGAGCTCGTCCTCTCCCTCCTTCGACGCCGGCGACGCGGTCGCGACCCCGCAGCATATCCTCCTGCTCCGGCCGGTCACGAGGGAGCGTGAGATCGGGAGAGAGATGGCTCTGAGAGAAATTGGGCGAGTTCCGGCGGAGATCGCCGCCGGAGTAGAGAGAGCTAGAGCGGTTGTGGTCATCTATTTTTGTATCTCCGGTGAGGGATTTGGGTTTTTCGTGTTGCTTCTGGTGGTGGCAATGTTACGGTAATTTATCGTGAGGCTATGGATTTGATATAGCTCGTGGTTGGTCCAATCTACACCACTCATTAACCTTTTCCCCTCAAATCTCTGTTTATTTTGACTCTTACCTTATCTTTACCATCTCAAACAATTTCAGGACATTCGAGGAGTAATTAAATGAAGTTTCTGTTTATAGTGTTCCTTATATTATATGATAGCGTTATTGATAAATATGGGTAGACTTTGTTTTATAATCAGGATTTTATTGGAATAACATTATTTGGATTCAAACTCATTTTATGAATAGAAATGTAAGTGTTTTATCAGGTGGACAAGTAAATTTTGATAAATTGACATATTTATATAATAGAAAAGGAGAAATTAAAATATTTAAATTTTACCTTGAAAATTAAGAGAAAATAATATAACACAACCCTCTAATATTGTTCTGCTCAAAACATTAATTACAATAAATAGCTTTCGTAGTTAATATCCAAAAAAGTGCATAAGCATTTATCTATCATTCTTCCATACATTAAGAGCCGATAAAAAAATTTGATAGATCATATGCACACAATGGATATATGAATAATACAGTGTTAAAAAAATCGACTTCTCCAATTTATTTATAATTGATTCCTAATTGATCATAATTAATTTTAATAATTTTTAAATTAATTCCCAACAAATTTGCAATAGACTATATCCACCAAACTAACGCCTAATATTTTTTTAACAATAGGATTGCATAATTTGATTGAATGTCAATTGAAGTAGCTCAAGAATATATGATTGTGCGGCCCAAAAGCTTTTGCTCAATGTGACTTTCATCTTATCGATGGTTCACAAGTACAAAAAAATAAAAAATAAATTAAATTGGCCCACAAGAGAACTTGGGGACAAAACAGGAATGTAAGGTGGAACCGACTAACAATAATATCTATTTTGTATCATCCTTTCTTTACGGATATCATAGCACCAACCAAACATCAACTGACACTGACTTCAACAACCCACAATTTTCTCCTATTTTCACCAAATCACTGTCACAACCAATAACAAACATATAATCCTTCATAACAGCCAAATCCAATCCAATCCAAACCAGCTAATAACAAACCATCCATCATTAGTTTCAGTAAATTAGTTAGACACAGACTTCAAACTGGAATAAAAAGAACAAAAAAAAGAAGGAAAAACCAAGTGCTCTATGATACAAATACCTCCAAGCAATCTGTAAGGTTACAGGCAAAAGAAAAAAAATACTAAACTCTCCGATACGATACGTCACGAAGCGTGCACCCAACAACAAGAGAGGCGTACATATAACAGGCAAAGTTATACAAAATAAACAAGCAGATGATACACAACTCCAGACAGAATTTACAGACTACCTCATATATGCCGCCGTGCCAGGGTGACGACGTTTGGCACAAAATGCAAATAGAGCAAACACGAGTGTGTGCGGCAGATTCAGGTGCAAAAGAGGGAGTGCGTCCCCAGAATACGACGAGACGAAAGGAATTGAAACATAGGGCGCGTGGTTGTTATACATGGGTGATGGGGGAGCGGCCTATGAGCCTGCACTGCTCTGGGAGCAGTGACGAGACCACTTGCCCGTTGAGTGGGAAAAATTCGCCATCAATTCCACAGCCATTATGGGTATGCTTTCCTGACTTAATCTTCACTGACTTTACCTGCACAATGAATTGACAGAGGAAGCCTAGTTAGGTAGATGGAGCCATGACAACCGAATAAAATTTTAAGTTTCTGATGTCCAGAAAAGATATGGCATATTCATAATTCATGCTTTATGATATTCCTCAGATGATCACATGCATGTATCATATAACTATATTTAAGTTATTATTTCAATTGGTTTCAAATGAGTTGTTGGGCTGATATGGTTGTCCCAAAAACAATCTTACTGCATATTCGCTCTGTATCAGGATCAAGGAAGTCAAGCTGCAGTCCCCTAGGGGACACCACAATGGTTCAAACTTCACACTTCCATAGTGGAGATTGTGGGTACAAATCTCACTGGGTGGGTGGGGAGGGGTTAGGGAAAGTTTTTAAATATTTGCTGATATAAGAAAAAGAAAGTCAAGCTGTGGTTCTGTGGGAGTTCAAAACATAGTTCATGGTTTAATGGGTAAGAGTGTCAACAGATTGAAAGTGCTCTTACCTTAACATACTCCACGTATGGTAGCGAAACATGTCGGCCTGTGTGCATAAGCAGGAAAAATCTCAACAACCTCAGTCGCCCACTCCCATGAACTAAGATCAAATCCAAGCAGTCGTCATCATGCTCAGCTTTTGGTGCAATCACTTGAGAACTCTGGACGCTTCTGCATGCATGGTTGCACACTAGGATGCCAAGAAATTGTCCCTTGGCAACAACAGGTTTCTCTTCATACTTGGCCATAACTTCTTTTCTTGTTCCTGTTTCTATGTCTTCTGGTGGCCCTGGTAGTTCAATTGGATTTTCCACATCCCAGTTAGGCTCCGAGTCCCACTTTGGTTCTGCATCCCATATAGGACCTGGATCGGACATTGTGGAAGAAATATCCTCTTTATCATGCGCTGCAGCATTTCCCCAAGAACTTCTAGAAGGATCATACGTGGGATTCAACCCGCTCCATCCTTTATCTGTCCTTGACTTCGACCTGGTTCTTGGCCAGTTTGGAGTCGTGGATAGTGGTAGCTGAGGATGAATAACTTCTGGCTCTGCAGTCACATTGCTCCTCCCAGATGATAATCGTTTTGACTTCGAATCTATGCCACGCACATACTCAGATGGTTCAGTGCTAGCATGTGTGCTACTACAGGTTGTATCTAGGTCTCCTCCAGACATTCTGCTGGGTGTCATTATGGAGTCAATACTTGATAGACTGGAGGCTCTTGGGATTCCTTCATTTTTTTGTCTTTGCATTATGTCTGTGTACAGATCTGACATGTCAACGACTTCCCTTTCACCTGATAATGCCCCCTCTCGGTCCTCTTTTAATGCAGGGACATATTCTACTTCATAGCTGTACTTCGGCAAACACAAAAACTTGAGAAAGCCAGCAACAAAGTAACGCATTGGACCAAAGCGCTTCTGGTATTTCTCAGAAAGTTGCAACACTGCAGCAATGAGGAGAATCATATAAGAAAGGCAGATACTCTTAATAGTAATGAAGAACCATTGATATTCAATGTTTGTGCATAACAATTCTATGTCTGTCTATTACTTCCTGTTCTATAGCTTAATACAAAAACTGAGATTAAATGCATAAGGATAAGAAAACTAACACAAATGACCAAACAGTACAGACCTTCCAAACAAATAACTTTCATATTGGTCAAACAAAAGTCGGACAATAATGAAAATATGGGCATTTTGAAAAACAATTAATTGAATGAACAAATTAGCAGTCATGCAACTGCAACTAATTTTATGTTGACATTAAAGCAGATCATATATGTTAAAAACTATTTTCTAATTTATTGACAAAATACAATGGAAAGAACTTTATGGAGCATATTGCAGTCAGGTATATGCAACAGTGCACACTAAGAGAAGAATTTGAAGATTAAGTAAAAAAAGATAAGCAATATATAGCATGAAGCAAAAAATTATACGCCAAAAGCATTTAATTATATAAGGATGACACCAACAAGATTACCTCTACAAAATCAATATAGGTATAATAGAGATTAAATGATGGGTCATTTAAGAAAATTCAAATAATACTTGAAGGTCTTTCTCTTAACATTAGCCTTTAGAAATATACTACTTCCACTCTTAGCAAAAATGGTTTAGCAATCACTGCTTCTGAAAGCATTACATGGATTAAAAAACAATGTTTGTTACTAAAAAAACATGAACGTTTAAGTATGCTGTAATATCCAGGAGGGCAAAGCATTATGAATTACCATCACTAACAAAACCATAGTATGATACTGTCATTCCAAAGTGAATAACACCGGTTTGAATCCACTCGACAGCAAAAACATCTGTAGCTGTAAGACCCCCCTGAAACCAGAAGAATCACTAATAAACAACAAGTACAGCTCCGAGTTTTATGACTTCTATCATAAATATAACAAGCAACATGATGCGTAAGGATCCAATTAATATGAATGCCTCAACTGAGATGCAAATATTATATTTCATTTCCATTTATTCTGGAAAGCTAAAGGTTGGGCTTTTTGGTAGCCAATATGGCAATACTCATTAGTATACTTCATCACGAAGATATTAAACAGACATTCCACATTTTCAGGCAGTACTTTCAACCTAGCCTGCACTGCATCAGTCTCCCCTGGTTCTTAAGATACAGACTATGATACATATCAAACACCAAAAGAACATGACATTTAATAAGGTTGTGTAAGAAAACTATAAGGTGAGAACAGTCTAAAATCATACGAGTTGGTTTCTGTATTCACCAACTAAAAAATATGAGTTCAATTTTTTTTTTGCTTGCTAAGTCATGTGTGCCAAAGCTTGGGCTCAAGACCTTGCTTATGTAGAAGTAAGGGAGCACCAAACTTTTGATTCTTGATATGAGTTTAAAAATGGAGGCAAATGTGCACATCTTATAATAATGAGGATGACAATCACGCTATCTTAACCAAAATAAAAGCAATTGCTCATATGGAAAGTTGGAATTAATAATTGAGGACAGAGATTGACCAGGAGATGACAGGATATTGAGATCTAAAGAAAGTGCCAACAAACTCAACCTTCAATAGCAAGTTCAGTTGATTAAGTTTTTAATAGGAAGCATTAAGCATCTATCAATACAATGTACGTGTCAGCAGAAAAGAGTTACCTTTACTATAGCTAGTGCAGCAGAAACTGGATCTCGAACTCCTAGTACAGTCCACACTAATGAATTGTCAGAGCCAGCAGGTATAATTCCCAATGGTATCGAAATTCCTTCTTTTTGGTTGTCTCTGCTAAGTAGTCCATTCAGAACCTGATATAGATACATAAATTTACTGCTCTGAGTAGTGAATAGCAAATGCATGTACAAAATACATTACACCTAGAACATAGAACTACAAGAATCAGTCTTATTCAAGGGAAAATGACTAACCTCATTAACAATCCCATCACCTCCCACGCATATAATGCCTGTAGTAAAATTCAGAATCATACAAATGCATAAGAGCGAGAAAGACCAAGATTAATGAAGAGTATCAAGATACCAAATAAACCAAAAATAATGTGTAGACGAAGATAGTTATGTTACTAAGTTATACCATCAGGACACGTGCTGCTGAAGTCAACACTGGATGCAAGCTTTCTGGCATGCCCAGCGCATGTTGTTTTCACCACCTCCAATTGGAATCCTGCAAGCTGTCACAGTGTGCATCTCTAAAGTAAATATCAACAGAAACTCTGAATGAACCCTCTCCTGAATATAACGAGATGAGGATAGAATGGATATCTTAAACACTTAACACAATCAGTAGAGCTAGTAGTTATTGGTCTGATCACAATAGTTCGAGTTCATCAACAATAAGTTCATAACTGTAGGCGGAACAAAGGTGATTAGTCGACACACTTGCCCACTTGAGATAGAGTTAACATAAAGCTGGTTATGATAAAGGTAAAGCAAAACTAACCAATCATCGGGCCTATCTATAGTACTCCCATCTCAAGGGGTTGAAGTTACATGAGTTGTTCTTCAGTTTGCTGTTCATGGTTTCTACTTTCATCATCATCTGCTAAAGCAGAATGATGAGGCAAGCTACTATATACAAAAAAACAGTGTAGGTTTTGCATGAGCTGATGAGCCTGAAGAGGCAGATAATTCTAGAAAAACCTCTTAGTGTTTCGCATACAATCCAACCAAGTCATCTACTATACATCCCCCATTTTCCAATATTATATAAGGAACCTTATCAAATCTAGAGGAGATCTAACTGCGCCATTTTCTGCTAATTGTCTCAGGTTACGATTCCCTAGCCTCCAAAGGTCCTAAAACTCAAGCTAAACTAATTCATGGTGATTTTCTAATATTAGATTCTTTGAATTAATAATATGTTTCCTTGTAAGTGTTAAAAATATGCCTTAGCTAGATTTTGCTCCAAATATATCTGTTCATTATTACTAACTTTCAAAGCTTCTAACCAGTGTTCCATACCTTCTCCAACCTTCACTTATGCATCTTCATTTATACTAAATGCATGTAATGTAATGCAGGTGGCAATATTTCCCCCAATATTATATCTTCAATTACTTACATCCTAGTTTACCTGGCCATTGTACTAAAAATGAATGTTCCCATTTACCAGCCCAATTTCCCTTCTGATAACAAAATAAGGGAATTATTCTTGGAATACTGACAAATTACAATATCCTTCGGATAGTTAGTTAAACTACTTGAGTTTTATACAAAAGCCATATGCTGCCCTTATTAATGGTTACAAAATATAAAGGAAAGTGACTCTGTCGATGAAGTTAAAAAATGTCATACCTGCGTTTGTTCCATAACATATGGCATTGCTAATTTGCTATGTAACTTCAATTTATGAAATTTCAAATTGCATCCAGAAGGAAATTACCATTTTATGCAACAAACTGACACATAAAATCATCATTCATGTATAAAATGAAGCTAGGAAAAAGATGAAAGTCACCAGGTTCATAAATTGAGCTAAAATATGCTATTTCAAATCTAAAAAATACAGTATAGAAGTAACACATTGAACTTCATTGAAAACTACATACCTTAAATATTGGTTCAACAATGCCATGGAAAACCTTGCTAGAACGACCACGTCCTGACCTTGGATTTAAAATCACCAGCATTTTCGGTGAGTTCTTACACTTAAAAAGCAACTCGGGAGGAGTATCAACTGGAATTGGAAGTAATTCCGAAGAGGCCTGCTTCTTTGAAGAAACCAATGGATGAGGCAAACAATTGACAAAGCACTGCTGATCTGCAAAGCCACCAACCCATTGAACTGCCTCTTCCTTGGTAGAAGCCAAGAAGCGAAAGTCCTTGCGGCTTCTCCGGGGTTTAATTAAACAAGATAGGCCACAAGAACTCTTCTTCAGCGGGTATGAATGCACGGTAAAGTGTCTGAGTCCAGCATGATAAGAAACCTGTGAAAGTCAAGGAACGAAAAATGTTGTAGTGATTGTTTCCAAGTACACAACACACGACATCTTCATGGGTCTGGGAAGTGGACAAACTTACCGATACAACATCCTCAAGTGCCAGCATATGAGAACCCCAAACCAAAGCTTTGCTAGTTAGTTTTGCATCAAGGCCCTGCTGGTTCATCTTCTCAGGGGAGATCTGCTGTACATCGGAGGCATTTGTACTCTTGCTCTTATCCAAAACCAATTTGCCGGAAATGACCAAATATCCCAACAAATCAGTCTTCTCATCTCCGCCTCCTCCTATATCGATCCTGTGCTCATCTACCTTCGGTTTGACAGGATCATCAGAAGAGGAAACAACTGGCCTCGACGAAGCCTTGACCTTGTTCCGCTTCTCCGGGAACACAATCGGGGACGAGTGCTGCCCCCCTGTGGTTATTTGCGAGCACAAGCCCAGGCGGCGAAGAGACTGCTGAGGTGTGGTCAGTCTCAAGGACCTAGCCTTCTGCATATCCCTTAATTCTACTGGTACACTCTGCTGTACCCTCAATGTTCAGTAACAGTAGTAGCAGTACTGATAGTGGTAGTAGCAATTATATCACAAAGAAATATAACAAGAACTTGAACACCAACAGAAGCTAAACCACAATCACATCAGCTGAAGAAGAAAAAGAGCAGGTCAGGCCAAAGCGATCATTCAATTTCCAAAAAAAAAAAAAACAAAAATCATCATCACTCATCAGCATCATCAGATCAGATCACCCTGCACCTACACAACTCTCAAATTTTCAAATTTCTGCAAAATCATTACCGTTTCTGATTACAAACACAAACTCAATCCGATTACAATCAACCGTCTCCGATTTGAACTTCATACGGACCGATTGGAGGCAGTTCAAATGCACAATTCCAAATTCAACAAAAAGCAAAAGTAGGTACATCAATAAAAATAGAAAGCAGAAGAAGACGACTCACCAACTGTGCCTGAACCATCAGATCCCAACCCTCGCCGTCGCCGGAGCTCCGAAGCTTTGGCTTCTCCGATCGGTGTCGTCGTCGCTCGCAGTTGCAGAGAAAAGAAGAAATGAAAAATGGCAGAGACCCGATGGAAACCTAAAGCCCCTTCCTCTCCCCTACTTTGGCTTTTTTTCCATAATTAAAAAAAAAACATTTGGAGAAGAAAACAATCCTCACTATTGACAAAAGAGAGAGAGGAAGAGAAGCTGGAGGGCATTATCGTCCATTCGCAGCTATAAAATACTACTACTGTTTCCTTTTATTTAACAACAAATAATAATTAAGAAAACCTCCGGCTACGTTATCTTTATTTTCCGGTTACCTACCGCCGCCGGTCACCGGCCATCATTATTGCAGCGGCGGAGACTCTGCTTTTGCCTTTTTCTGACCCTCTTTTCACTTTTATTTTAGTCTCCAAGGAGCGAAGAAGGAACGTGTTTTCGGTTCCCGGTGGTTTAATATTTTAATAAAATCATTATTAGTGGAAATCTTAAAAAAATGTGAAATAATTGAAGATTAGTAGTTAAATATGTCGGTATATATAAAATGGATATGGATGTAAACGAGCGTGAAATTATTACTTTTGTAATCTTAATATTAAAAAATTATTATTACCGTAAAAGAATATTGTATGTCATTTTAAAATATTAAAAATTCATAGATAATTGATTTTCAAAGTCGACCAAAATGACCAATAAACGCGTTTAGAAATCAATTTCATACCTAAGTTATGATGCATTTGATTATAAGTTGTCTTCTCTCTAAACAGAACGAATAAAATATGTCATAACAATCATTGATGACATTATATTTTATTGGACAATCAATTTATTCAATAAATTAAGTACATATATATATTATTTTTAAAACAATTAATGAAAAATAAAACAAATAAAATGATGAAAGAATTTCCAAATTATATACAGATAGGTGTTCCCAATCCAGGACGGTAGTGAATGAAAAGATTTTAAAAAAAAATTTTGAAGAAAAAACGAATTTATTTAAATAATAGCAACTAACCCGGCATCAAGCCGAACAGCTGAAGCTACAGTTGGTGGGACAGACCCCTCACCATAATCTCAGCTACTGTTAGTTAAAGCATGTTTGGCCAATTCGTGAGTCACTTTATTACAAGATCGACGAGCAAAATGTAATGAGAATTCTATCCCTGTGGTAGAAAGAATACGCCTGCAGTCGTAGATAATACCTCCGAACATATTCCTCGTTTGCCTCCCCTGGCAGACATGATCCACTACCCTAAGACAGTCTGATTCAAATTCCACTGTCGTCCACCTGTTTCCTTTTGCCCATGATAGAGCTTCTCTGACGCCCACGACCTCCACCTCTTCGGAATGAAGATGTCCCGAAAATCGTCTAGAGAGAGCTCCCATAAGTCGACCCTCAAAGTCCCTACAGACAAGCCCTATGCTCCAGAATCCCCTCACTACATCTGTGCCCCCATCAACATTTATCTTCATCTTCCCCGGCCTCGGGGGGACCCATACTTTTGGGGACTCAGCCACTAGCTGATATTCTCCTGTGGATCCACCTGAAATTTTAGTCGCTGCCTAGGATCTCCGAAGCCCCTTAGCCTCGCTGCCACTCTTGTCGGATGGAAAGTTTTCAAATTCTAAACAACTTGATTCCTTGCGCCCCATATTGCCCAAAGAGTGATAGCCCACAAGCTTGCCTCATACCCCCCTTCCACCCGAGACGACCAGTTGGTTATTGTAGGGTCTGGTCCCATTTTTCCTCGGATACCTTGTAGATGTCTGTTCCTCCCAGATAGGTATCACTACTCTACAGTTGAAGAATACGTGATTAGCAGTCTCATCTGGGTGACCACAAAGGGGACATTGAGTGATGATCGGGAGGCCCTTCTCTGCCAGACGTGACCTTGTAAGGAGAAGGTTGGAGATAACTCTCCAGATAAATATCTTGACTTTGGGCGGAACCCGCAGTGTCCATACTTGTCTCCAACCTGTTGCTTGTGCTAACAGTGTCCAGATATTTCCCAGTTGGCAGAGAACACGGTAAGCACTTCTGACAGTGTAATTGCCCGATTTGTCCGCATCCCAGTACCAGTGGTCCCTGGTTTCGTACCAGTTGGGGATGATGGAGAATATTCTATTGCTCATGTCATTGTCAAACTGCGTCCTGACCTTGCCTTCATCTCATGCTCTGCACTATGGTCTGAACAGCTCGGAAACACGCATGTCCACTGGAATAGCTAACCCTACACTTATTGTCGGAGCTTCCCCTCCTAACAATGGGGTTCCTATAACTGGAGTATTTCTCGGCCCAATGTTCCGACGTGCCTTCTGCCTAAAAATTGATATGCCCACACATATTCCTCTCCATACAAAGCTTGGAGAGTTCCCCATAGTAGCCTCCATGAATGTAGTCATGGGGAAGTACTTCGCTTTAAGCAACCTACTCGGCAAGGACTCTAGGTTCGTAAGGATCCTCCAATCCTGTTTTCCCAGGAGAATTCCTTGAGATTAAGAAATCTCATCCCTCCCAGTTCTTTATGTTTGCATAGATCGTCCCACTTCCGCCATAATATTCCGCCCCTCCCCATATTGCCCTTTCACCATAATTTGTTAAACATCTTTCCAATATCCTCGAGAAGCCTCTGGGAAAAAAGAAAGACCTGCATAGAATACGCTGGGAGAGCTTGTAGAATGGACTTTATCATCACTTCTCTACTTGCGGATGACAAAAACCTTGTACTCCAAGTTGTCATACACTTAGTAATGCGTTCCTTTATGTAAGCCAGAGCCCGCGTCTTATTTCTTCCCACCATTTTCAGGAGGCCTAAGTAAGTGGATGACTCATTTACCTCCCTAAACCCCAATCTTGCGGTGACATCTTCCCTTATCACCTGGGGTATGTTTGGGGAAAAAACGCTGAAGATTTCTCCCGATTAATAAGTTGGTCCGGGGCCTTCTCGTATATGAGTAGACACCTAGTCATTTGTTCCGCTTCTTCCCCAGTTACCCTGCAGATTATGTAGTTATCGTCTGCGAACAAGAGAAGAGAAACTACTGGCGCTTCTGTTGCTATCTTTATCCCCCTGATGTGGCCCAACCTGGTAAACTCCTGTAGAAGAAGAGAGAGACCTTCTACACAAACTAGAAATAAATAGGGAGAGAGAGGGTCTCATTGGCGGAGACCTCTCGAAGGATTTCGTATTGGTATTACATGTCATGACGTAGTAAATGAGTATGTGACTGTGGAAATACATATTCGAATAAGCTCGATCCATCTCTAAGAGTACCCGAGAGCTTGCAGCATTTGAAGCAGAAAGCTCCATTCCACCCTGTCGTATGCTTTGCTCATATCGAGCTTTAGCGCCATCAGAACTCTGTTGCCCTAAGCTTTCCGTCTCACATAGTTTAACACATCGGCCGCTACTATTAGGTTATCTGTTATTAACCTGCCCGGGACGAAAGCACTTTGAGATGTCGATATAATCCCGTCCAGGGATTCCTTGAATCTGTTTACCAACACCTTAGATATGATCTTATATATCACATTACATAGCGCTATCGGTCTATAATCCCCCATGGAATCTACACTCTTCTTATTTGGAATGAGAACTATGTTTGTCTCGTTCTCTCCTTCTGGCAAGGTTCCCTGACATAGAAAAGTATGAACTGTCTCGACCAAAGCTGCCTTCATCATTGGCCAGTTTGCCTTGTAGAAGCCCAGGTTTAACCCATCTGGTCCCGGGGACTTACACGAGTCCATCCCAAAAAGTGTTGCTCTCACTTCCTCCTCCTCTACCTATCGTAGCAGGGATGCGTTTTGCTAAAATAGTCGGATAAACAAGTTCTACCACTTCCTGACAATCCACCCCTCCCCCAGTGAAGAGTTTTTCATAGAAGTCAGAGACTTCACCCTCAATGCCCGAGCCCAACCTACTGTGTCACCGCCCGCCGTTCTTAGGGTAGCAATATGATTTCTCTGTCTCCTTTCCGCTGCGCATTTGTGGAAGTAAGACGTGTTCTGGTCCCCTCTATCTAACCATAACTGCTTGGACCTTTGTCTCCAGTTGATTTCTTTAGCGTGCAATAGTTCATTAAGCCTTGTCGCCTCCCTTTCGTACTCATCCACTCCTCCACTTCTTGCTCATCTCTTCTATTTTGTAGGTCGTGCACTGATTTCTGTAGAGTTCTCAATTATATCCTTGCCTCCTTGTGTTGTGCCTCACCCCACTGATCCACTCTGACCCATACCTGTGCCAGGCAGTCCATGATTGGCCTTCCCGAACCCTCCTCCCAGGCTGATGAGGTTACTACTGCACAATCTGGGTTTAACAGCCACTCATTGTTGAAACGAAACTGGTGTATAGCCCGCTGGTGGATCTGAGGCCTTGCAGTCAGTAAAATAGGGCTTTGGTCAGAGGTGGAGAACTCGAGATTGGCCAGCCTGGTGTCCTTAAACATTCATGTCCAAACATTGTCTGTTAAGGCTCTATCCAATCTTGCCTCCTTCCATTGACCCTTTCCTCAGCTTTTTTCCCATGTGAACCTGTGGCCCGTCAACTCCACGTCCCCCAGCCTACAGTCTGCCAACATGGAATTGAACTCGTCTAATAGCCCTTGGGGGTACGGCTGGGTTCCTCTAACCTCATCTCGACTTCCCACATTATTCATATCGCCAATGATGCACCAGGGGGGAAGAAGATCCTCTTACTAGTGATATGATCAAATCCCATGTGAGATGCTTGTAGTGTCTGTTGGGATCTCCGTACAGTCTCGTTATGTTTACCTTCTTCATGTCTCCTAAGGTCGCCAATATATGTATATGCCTTCTTGAGGATGAGAGAACAGTTACTCCATTGCCATCCTTCCAAAATAAAGTCAGGCCGCCACTTCTCCCTACTGGGTCAACTCCACATACTCCCTCAAAATTTAACCTTCTATACAAAGCTTGAAGTTGTACCTATGAACAGTATGTTTCACATAGAAAGATTTAATCGGGTCTCTTTGATGTTGACATCTCCAGCAAGAATTGTATGGCTCGAGAGTTCCCAAGCCCCCAGCTGTTCCAAGAGATGATACTCATTGACCCCCGTGGGACCTCTCAGCTGGTCCCACCGATAAATTAATTTGATTGAGATCAAAGGCCTCCTCACGTCCTCCCTGCTCCAATCTCCTTTGCTTTGACCTATTGCTTCCCTTTGGTGTTTCCCCCTCCTCACTTACCATCAGTACTTCTCTTGGCCGTGCTCTGCTTGTAGTTGTACTGCTTTCCCCCGGGTTCGGTCTCTAACCCTCCGAGTTTGGTTTTGACCCCTCGACCCCTGAGACGCCCATTATTGGGCCTTTTGCGAGATACTTGTTTCCCATTGTGTACTTATTCTGCTTCGTTTCGGCTCTCAACCATGTTCCGTATGGCTTTTGCTCTTCACTCGTCAGACGCGCCCTCTCATCCTGGCACTGCTTGTCAATATGCCCTAGGACACCACAGTTAAAACAAAATAATGGAAGTCTTTCATACTTAAACTTCACCTAGTAGCATGTTCCTTTCGAATCCTCCACGCGCATTCTCCTTATCAGCGGTTTATTTATGTCCATCTCCACCCGTACTCGGATGTACGAGCACCAGTGCCTCATAAAATTACTGTCATCCAACCTTATCACCTTTCCTAGATTGTTGCCTATCCTCATCGAAACTTTCTCCGTCTTTAGATGAGCAGACATGCCATGTAACTGAACCCATATTTGGAAGTGACGAAACTCTATTTCTTCCGGGGGAGTTGTCATAGGTAGACGTTCTAGCAAGACTTGAATCCTATTGAAGGTCCATGGACCTCATTTCTAGCACGCTTGTCATGTCTCTTTCATCGTAGAATTGGAATATGAACAGATTGTGGTTTGCCTCAGTTATCGACACCCTATGATCTTGTTGCCACACGCTTGCTAGCATGTGTTTTAAACGTATTGAAATCGTACGTTTTATCCGCAATGAGCTTCCCTACTAAACAGCAAGTCTCGTCCTCAAACCTGTCCTCCTCGGGCTCCTGAATCACCAATTCAACCTCCTCTTCTTCCTCCAACGAAATATATTTCCACTTCTCATGTATCTCTTCCAACCCCTCTGGCTCCTTTCTTATATTGTTTCTCGATCTTTCTTCACCATCCACTTTCCTTTTGTTCACGCCAACCCCAACCTGAACACCCTCCAAGTTGTCCCCATAATAC
>JAYMTP010002987.1:0-18102 GCA_036897365.1 Geranium brycei
ACTCATCCACGTCCCACACGTAGCTATACAGTTGCAACTTTATGGCCAATCCGTTGAATTCTTTCTTCACTGTGATTTCAATTTTATTGTGACATGACCACACTATAATTTATTAGAGCTACACGCAATATCATAGTTGATACACTCGCGACCACACTGGTTCAACCACAGCCACAACTGTTACATTGAAGTCATACGTCTTAATTGCAACCACATGTAAAATTTGATGGTCATTCTTAACCTCAGGGCAGCCATTCTACTCCACTGATAGCCACATGGTGTCATCAACAGCCAAACCACGTAACCCCTTTACACACATTCATTATTCACCATTTATGATTAACCCCCTTCAATGTGTTATGCGGTGATCAACTATTACTATTATACATCACTCAAAGTAGCCACAATGAATTCCTCATAGCCATACTGGTGCAACCATAGCCACAGGTTTCACATGGAAGCCATACGTCTTCATGCACAGTTATAACATATGAATGAGTTCAACACACTTTGGTACTCATTTCACAATTTCCTAAAATATTTATCTGATTCAATATTTTTTAATTTGTTAAAGATACTATTATATCTTATTTCCTCCTTATAAATTTTATATCTCTTATTGCATGCAATAAATATCTTGTTAATGTAATATTTCTTCTTCAGTCAAACATTTTCTATACTCATTTAAAATTACCATATCTGTCCAAATGTGTAATTATGATTGATCTTCACATTATGTCATCTAGACTAATGATATTAGGTTATCATATTTGTGGCTAATTAATGATACGAGGATCGTGTTTAATTGCAATTAAGATTTTCCCATTAATGGAATTAAAGCACTTTCGTTTTTCAAGATCAGTTTCCTTAAAAAGAATTTTCGTTTTCCGGAACTTCCCCTTTGCCGAATCTGATGTGCGCACATGTTTGGGTTTTAGATTAATATGATGCGTTAGATTAAATTGGATCTAAAGGCCAAACACTGTTCTAACGTTAATCACTGTTCTCAATGGAATGCATCCACATATCAAGTACCAATTCCGACCTAGGAAAATGCCTCCTGACCCTCCTCCAACCCCTCGAACCCTCTCCACAATTTCTATCTTCAATCTCTCTTCTCACAACCCAAAGACATGGCTTCAGGAATGCTTCTCCTCATTCGGAGAAATCTCTTCCATCTCCATCCCACCCAAAGGAAGCAAATCAAGAAGACTTTTCGGATTCATTCATTTCAAAAAGCAAGAAGATGTTGTCAAAGCCATAAAGGCTCTTGACGGCACTCGATACTCACAGGGGAGAGTGATTGTGGCCAAAGCGCACAAGTCTATCTTGCCATCAGCTCAAAGAAAAATTCAAACGGTGTCAAAACATGACTCTAACCTTTTTCATAACCCCTGTCGCTCCTTCAAAGACGCAGTGGTCGGTCTCGTTCCCTCTCAGCCCAAGAATCTCTCACAACCCTCCCTCGTATGTATTGGCTCACCGAACTTCTCCATTACAAAGAAGCTTAATCACGGCATCGTGGCGGTCGCACACTCTGAAACCGACGTCGAACTTATTCATCTGCATATGAGGGAAGAAGGTCTGGTGGATTTCTCAATCCACTCATTAAGTAATCGAGCTCACTTCATCTCCTTCTCTTCATCTGAGGCTTTTATTTCAGCAAGTTCATCGGATTGGTCCTGTCTGAAGAGGTGGTTCCTCAGTTTCCATCCTCAACCCAAAATTCTAGAGCAGGCTAGAACGTTCAAGTGGATTGCCATCTTTGGCCTCCCCCCGATTTGCTAGTCTCAAACTTCGATCCAGAATTCGGCCAAGCTGGTGGGTCAACCTTTCCTCATCCACCTGCAAAGTCTGTCGGAATGGCACTTCGACAAAGCACCTGTTCCGGTTCACTCGGAATCATCGATTCCCATCGATTTGAAGGCTTCAATTTCAGTGTTCAACAAGAATTTTCAGATTTCGATTGCTGAAGCTAGGTCGTCGGAGGCCCCGTTAGCTCAGATGCACTCTTCGCCATTTCTGGTCTAGGATCTGAACGTTTCGTCTGGCTTTGGTTCCTTCGACGAAGCCAATCTCGAAGCCAATTCTTTGCTGGAGGATGGTGAGTTCGTTTCCCTGTCGCCGGGAGGTCTGACCTTCGCTTCATCTTTCGACGGATGCCTCGGTTCTCGCTCAGGTCGGATCTCCTCGTGCTCTGCTCCGGTGGTCAATTCGCTTCCCGAGGTTGCGCTTTCCAATCGCGACGTCTCGTTGCCCGATGTCGCATCTCCCGAGCAATGCTTTCCATCTGTTTCTGTGAAGGTGCTAGGCTCTGATCTGTTGGGTAATAAGTTTGGGTCTAATGTTTTGGGCCCAACTTATGTATCCTTTGTTCAGATTTTTGCTCTCCCTTTCCAGAAACCATCCTCAACTGTTGTTTTTCAAGATGATCTGGACATACCTCTCGCGTCCTTATTTAGGAAATCAAAGAGCAGATTGAAGAAGGTCCAATCTCGAAGACGCAAACGATGGAAGTCACCTGTCCCTCTAGTCTATCGGCGCTGCCAACCCCATCCAGTTATTCACAAAAATGACACTCGCCACTTCAAGTTCCCTCCAACTTCTCCAATCGTGAATCATGTTCATGAAATCTCTGTCCCTGATCCCCAACCGGGTGTCGCAAAGTCTTCAACAACCACTGCCAAAATCGATCATACCTCAATTGAAGGTGCCACAAGAACTTTTGAGTTTATGAAACGTATGGGATTCACTACACAGCTTACTGATCAATAGGCTATCCTTGACATTCAAAAGAGGGAGATTGATCGGGTTAAAGCACGTCAAAAACCCCGTCTATTTTCATTCCATTCTCTGCTTTCATATACCTCTAGATTCATTGTACGTCGCTTTTTATTTCCCTCAGCTCTATCTACCCTCCTTGGGTGATAGATGTGGTTTTGTATTGTTACTTTTCTAATAAAGTAATTTGGTGATAAAAAATTGTCTTTCATTTTATTTACATTGAATGTTTGCTCAATAATTGAATGTACAGCTTTGTGTTAAATACATTGAATGTTTGTTGAATACGTTAAATACAAATTCATACTGACGATAAACTTTGTAATCCATTTTGTTACCTAGCACGCACCAAGTGATAAAAATGATGAAGAAACAAGTTATGAAGAAAAGAATTAAACATGAAGAGGTCAGTGATGTAACTTATTAATACTGAAATCTACAATTTCGATTCAGTGACATGTAGCGCCTGCCGTTTGATGTTACACCCTTTGTCCCTCTCACGATGTCTTCTTCTTCTTCTTCACACCAAGCTGGCCTCTGAAACTCACAATCTTGATTTAGACGGCGAGAGTGTCAGAGAATTGGAGTTCTGCAACGGAAGTCCCCAAAAACCCACATAATAAAAAAGCTCCAATTCTGCCACCACAGACCGACTCTGCTCATTGGTGCACCCAAGATTAAAATGGCGTCGGACTGATTCAGTGCTTGGACACCATTTTGACGTCATGAGTTATGGTGAGAGTATGGTTTCAGTTGAAAGCCCGGACACAAGTACGAGCTTGAACTCAGAGGTTCCTGATTGGTATGTTGCTAGTCTCACAGATGTACTATTAATTCATCTACTATTATTAGTTCCTATGTGTTGAGATTCTACCAAATCAACCAACAAATCATATATGATTTTTTGTTGATTTCTTGATTTTCATATTTTTCTTATTGCCGCATGTAATGTCTTATAAATATAAACTATTGGTTCACATATAAAAAACTCTAGACTAACACATATGAAACCTGCTCATTTATTTGTTTTCACGATAGTGTTGTATTTTCGTTTATGGAAGATAATACATGTATAAGTATAATCATGTGTATAATGAGCAAGGCTGACTATGAGAATTTTAGAATGCCATAATAACTAAGAGAACACTTACTTCTTAACAAGCCACAGATTTAAGCTCTAATGATACATTGTCAAACAGATGCAATGAAATATAAGTTTTGTATCATATTGATAATTTCGTTGCACTAATCAAGAAGTCATTTATTCTTTAAAAAAAGAAGCAAATTATAATTTACTATATTTGTTCTAAAAAATTATTTTCAGTTTTTTTACATGATATTAAATTATGTTAAAATGTAGAGAAAATTATTTTCTCTTTTAAATATAAGAAGTCGAAAATATCTTTAATTAATTATCAAAATTTTAAATAAACGTTGTATCAATCTCCTTTTCTGATTTTTTCCTCTATCTAAATTTAAGAACCCTAAAACCATCTCCAAATTCTTATGACTAACCCTATTTATCTCAATCCAAATAATTTTTTAAATACCCAATTTTTAAGATCAAATTATATCAATTAATTAGCCATCAATCCACTCATTATATTATATGAGTGGCAATATGGAGCAAGCAAATAATGTTTTTGTCAAATGTAAATCTTGTTTAAATCTTACGCTTAACAAATTGAACTCCGACAACCCATCATATATATAAATTCTCAATTCACCTCATACACGTCTATTGTGGAACCTTGTCTCAAGTGTGAATTTCAACAGTCTTCCTCACCCCCTCCACAGTAAGCCCTCGTTACATTGAGTTCAATTAATTGCTTCTATGTATTTGTAGAACAATATTAATCGATCTTGGAGACAAAAGCACGATTCAAGTGGAATTAGGAACGAGATCTTTCATTTTCTTTCTTAGGGATGACAAAAAAAATTGAACCTGACGGATGCCTGAAGCACCTGCCCCAATCAGGATGAGCAAAACTAAAAAAAATCGAGTTTGGGTTGGGTTTGGGTTTTTGAATGGGTGCGGGTCGACCTACACCTAATCCAATTTCGACCCGCACCCGTACCATTTAACTTTTTCAAAATTTATATATTATGATATAATATAAAAATTGTATTATATATTAAAAAACTAAATAATATAATACAACAATTAAAAACACTAATTTATATATTATATTATATTTTTCGGGTCAGATTTTGGGTTTTGAAAAAAACCCGTACCCGATATGTTTTGAGCGGATCGGGCACTCTCTCAATGACTAAATCAGATCAAAACTCGACCCATTGTCATTCTTATTTTTTTCTCTAATTAATATTATTTAGTGATAAGATGATTCAAACAAATTTATTTGTATGTTAAAGTAGTTTCATTCATGATTTGGAAAAACAAAAGTAGATGAATGAGTTGTAAAGGAGAGGGAGGAGTTGTAAAGAGTAAAGGAGAGTAGGAGATGGAGGGCATTTGAGTATTTTTTTTTTCAGTTTTTAGCGGACAAACCTTTGTCCTAAATTTTATTTGTGTATCCTTCCTTGGATCATAACATTATATCACTCATAAATCATAATTTTCAATAAAAATACCTTTGGACTTATATATATATATAACAGATTCTTGGATTATTTTGTAATTAAAGAAATAAATTGTGATTATAAAATTAAACGTCACTTTTATGGCCAAGTGTGAAAACTGAAATCAGCTATATATATTATGTATTGTATTTGTGATTGTTTAGCATATCTTGCAGCGCCGGCCGGCTGATCTGTGCCGTCCACTACTCTTCCCTGTCCTTTTCAATCAATCATCGATTGTAACTCCCTTGTCCCTTTTTGTGTATCAACTGAAAATGAACCTTTTATTTAAATCACATATAATAATTTATTTTCCCTTTCTTGGATTATAGTGAGAAGAGCCAAAGTCAAGCTTTAAATGCACATTGTTTCTTCTCTTCTTGTACACGCTTGCTCTGTTTTCTTCTTCCTCCTCCACTGTGAATCCAAGGTTAGATCCCAAAAACGAGCGACTTGATGGAGTCAAGTGTGGTTCTCCCTGAGAGCATCGTCGCCGAGATACTTGTGTGGCTTCCGGTGAAGCCTCTGTTTCGCTTCAAATGCGTCAGCAAGTCATGGAATCAGATGATCAGCGAGCCGTCCTTGGAGAAGGACCGCAAGAAGCTCGCCTCCGACAATCTGATCGTCAAGCATTGCTCCCACACCCCCAAGAATATGGAGCTCTACTCCGGCCAAGAACTCGCCGGGATCAACGCCGGCGTCTACAGCGCCGATCACTTTCACTTTGTGGGTTCCTGCAACGGCGTCGTTTGCTTCGCCACCGTTCCGGCGAGAAGCCGTAACCTGGGCGATTTCGACCTGATCTTGTGGAACCCGGCGACCGGCGAGACCTTCAAAGTGCCAAGAAACCGGCACTCCTACTCTTCCGACCAGCACCGCCTCTGCTTCGACCCCCCAAACTCCTTCAAGATCGTCAGCGTCGACATGTCCTCTGTTCACGTCTATAACTTGCTCGGGAACTCATGGACCGACAAAGGACACACCTTCCCGGCGAGAATGAGGCCCGACTCGTCGGGGGCGCAGGCGGTGGTGGACGGATCCCCGCACTGGTTCGCCTGGAGCGTCGACGGGGAGGGACTGATCCTCGCGTTCGACCCCTCGAGCGAGGGATTCAAGCAGATGGCCCTGCCTCCGGTGAACTACACAAGAACGTGGGCGGTGAATCTTGAAGGATGTTTAGGGGTGGTGGCCGAGACAGTGAATCAAGAGTACGAGGTGTGGGTGATGAAGGAGTCTTGGACGAGGATGTTTGTGGTGCCGAGTTTGGGGCGTCGTTTCAAGTGCGTGTGGAGAGACAGAGTGGTGTTCGTGGTGGGGGGTGATCAGTTGGCTTGGTATGATGTGAAGAGGAAGAGCATGGAGACCATATTCATGGTAGACTCGGTCGATGTGGATGTGTTTACCTATGCGGAGAGTGTGGTTTCGGTATCGAGTCCGACGCCTTATTGTGATTCCGATTCGGACTCGCCGGAGATCCCTGGAACCGATTGGTATATTTCTGGTTTGACGGACATGGGCGTTTACTACTAGCTACTACTTCCCTTTTCTTCTCCACCCAATAATTTGTGCATGCATGCTCACCTATCTTTATCATCTACTTGAACTACTCTTGTTTATCAATCCTTATGATCTATATTACATGTATGGATGAACCCATCTTAGAATGTGAAATGTCATCAACTATCAGGTTAGCTTTGGTCGACAACCTTGAGATATGCAATGGGAACTCTGTTGAAAATTGTAATTCACAAAGGTTGATTCATTTATGTTCGCAGTGGAACTATCGTTTTCAGAATTGGATCACAAAAACATTCAATGGAAACTATTAATAAGAACGATCAAACATGTATGTCTTCATCAATGACGGAAGGAAATTTCGCCAAGGGAAACTCACCCACTCCCGATTGCACGGAAAGTGCACCGGTCGTCAAGTAATATAGGGCGTTCAATGAAGCCCTGGATATCGATCCCACAAGGACTTAGTAGCCAGCGGGCGCCAGCCTACAATGATTAGCACAGTCGGGCCCAAACAAGATAAAATAAAAGGTTTTAAAATGATCCCACAAGGAGGTAGTAGCCAGCTGAAGCTAGCCTACAATGACTAGCACAGTCGGGCCCAAACAAGATAAAATAAAAGGTTTTAAAATTATAAAATACTAAACTAAACCACACAAACACAATGGAAATCAAATAACCAAATGCAAATCACAAACGTGTTAAGAATGAGAAGAATGCTCGGGTAATAATGGAATCTGGGGAATTAATAAAGGGTTAAGTCTAAATCCAATTTTATGCAATTAAGGTGTTAACTATTTCATTATAAGGTATTGTCAAATCTCATCTTAACCTAACATCCTTCATACTAGGCAATAAAAGGTCTAACTACCCAAAGTGATCCTAGGTCGTCACACCTAAGTCAATTCGTAAGGTAATTAATTCATAAAAACCTATGGGACCGGCTAACTTTTGGGTTGGTATCCTATAGTCATAACATGTACCCGTAGCAATATGAGCTATGTAAGTCCACGCCCTAATTATTCTAATCTACCTAGGTCCATTGCTATCGCCTCTCTCCCTAGATCAAATCACCACCAAGCCTACCCGAGAGGTGAAGCACTAAGTTAATCAGATCATGATGACTTTAATAACTATACATTCGAAACCCGGAATTGAACCGACTCAAATTAAAAATTGTCTAAAATGCCCTCAAATGGATTTTAAATTTTCAAAAAGTGCCATGAACGGTGAATTTGGGTTCAAATTGAAATGGGTCTGTTTCCTGCGGTGCTTCGTCTTCCTGGAGAGAACCCTCCCCGGCGACCGCGTTGCGTGCCTCTACTTCCCTCCGTCTCCTACCGCTCGTGCCTCGGATTCGGCGCCTCCTCATCCTTCCATTGCGCCTCGTGCTCCAGCCCTAGTCCCTCCTTCTTCAGCAAGATCGCGATCAATTTGAGATCTGCGTCGGCGCTCGTCGCTGCTGCTAGGGCTTCGATGGAATTAATGAGCAAGGCGGCGAGAGCGAGGGTGGACGCATAGAGAAGAGTAGGAGAGTCAGTCTTGGCCAATGGAAAGGCATGTAAGGTGATGAAATTTGTTAAGGTTTTGTGGGTTTCTAAGGATGGTGGTGGTGGTGGTGGTGCTTGTGGTGGTGGTGGTGGAGAAGAGAGTGAATCTCAACCATGGTGAGGTTGAAGAAGAGAGATAAGGTGAGAAGAGAGGTTGAAGAATGAGGGCAAAATGACCATTTTACCATTTGTTTTGAAATGACTATTATGTCCTTAATTTTAGATTTGGAGGTATAATTGTAATTGCATCTTAAATATAAACTAAGTTGAACTAAAGATAAACCAAATTGAATCAGTTCAATTATGATTTCTTAAACTAGGGGTATTTTGGACGTTTTAGAGGTAGGTTGTCACAAAAAAAAATTGTCGGAATGCTATAAAGAGAGGAAATTAGTTACAGATATGAAAGTGTCATTTTGCAATAATTAGGTGTATCAAAGTGTCATTATCCATTGATATAATTTTTCAATTTTGTTCAAGTTTAGGCAGAGGAGCTCAACTTTGAAAAACCAGTAGTTTTATTTTCAAATAAACATAAAGTGAAGGGGTATGTGAGCAAAACGAAAATACTACTTTAAATTCGTAAACCCTAGCTTCGCCAACCATAAACCCTGCTTCTTCCATCCCAACTCTTCAATCTCCCGATTTACACCAGAAAAGTAGAAGACCACACAACAAGGTAATTTGTTTCTGGGTATTTTCTCTCTGCTCCATTCGTTCTTGTTATCCATATACTAGCTTCAGGATGGCCAATTTTTCGATGAAAACCCTCCTCTTTCTGATGCAAAAACGTGCATTTTGTTCAAATTCTGCATTACCCCCACCCTCATTTACTGCTCGATATCTCATGGAATCATGTGGGTTATCTCCAAAATCTGCCATTTTAGCCTCCAACAAGCTCAAACTGGACGAACAGGACCTCCAAAACCCTGAGTCTGTGATCAGTTTCTTCAAAGCCCATGGATTTAAGAATACCCATATCGCCAAATTGGTCGAACAACGTCCCAAGATTCTCAAGTACCAGGTTGATGAAAATCTGAAGCCCAAAGTGGAGTATCTGGTTGAAAATGGCTTTTCTGGGCATGCTCTCCCTGACCTGGTTGCTAAAAACCCAGCCATTTTGACCCAGAGCCTTCTTTCTTCCATTAAACCAGCTGTTGATTTTCTCCTGACGTATCTTGAAACCAATGAGATGGTGGTGAAGGCGGTGAAACGCTCGCCCTGGCTGCTGAGCTCTGACCTCAAAGGTACTATGCAGCCTAATGTTGATGTCTTGATAAATGAAGGAGTTCCTGTTGATGCTGTGTCCAAATTGATTCTTATGCAGCCAACTGTTTTGATTCGGAGGGAGGGTGATAGGATGGCTATTGTGGTTAAAATGGTCAGAGAATTGGAGGCTGAGCCGACTGATCCAATGTTTATACATGCTGTTCGAGTCATTTTGTGTATGAGTGACTCGAGTTGGAAAATGAAAGTACAAATCTTCAAGGACTTGGGGTGGTCAGAAGAGGAGGTTTCATCTGTATTCAGGCGCAATCCTCACTCTTTTGCTTTTTCAAAGGAGAAGCTCAGGAGTACGTTGGATTTCTATGTGAACACTGTGAAGTTGAAGCCGGAGATCATTATTGGTTGCCCCAAGTTACTCGAGTATCCTATTGATGAAAGGATGCGCCGGAAGTATAATGTCTTGAAAGTTCTGGTGGAAAATAAGCTAGTAAGAGAGGACACCAACCTTGGCCAGCTGCTCTTATTGAACGAGGATGATTTCCTGAAAAAGTATGTCACAAGGCATTTGAAGCGTGTGCCAAATTTGGCAGGGGTTTACGAAATGGCCAAGGATGATGTTTGTGTCTGAAGAAGTATATCTTACCATGTGGAAATCTTCCATGAATCTACTTCTTGTTTTATTATTCTGTCATAGACTAGATAAACTTTCCTTTGTGTTTGGATCCATCTTATGCGGCTAGTTACATTCAATGATATCATTTCATGCTTGGTACATTCGTTAGGTACTAGTTTGTAAAGATTGTCTTCTTTGAGAAGCATTATTGTCCCAAGTGCCTTAAATAAGTCCAATGTGAATTGAAGATGTGCTTTAGAGGGTCCAAATTTGCTTTCTTCTCTTCTCTTCTAGTCATCTTTCTTGCTTACTGTTTATTGTGAAAACTTGCAGGGAACTATTTCCCAAGTATAAATGTGGATTACATCTGGCTAGAGTTTTTTTACCCAAAAATGAATGTAAGGTCAGATTTGGATTTCTATAAAAATAAAAATAAAAACCAAGCTTGTAAATGCTGCTTCTCATGGTTGTATTTGACTATTTTGCTTGGACATTTGTTTCTGGATAGACCTGTTTCTTTATGCCCAAGCAAAGAACCTCTTCTTTATTTATTCAAGAAGCTATACCTCATACATGGCCTAGGAACTATCCAATCCCAACCAAAACCAAAAGCTACTGGAAAAGAATAATCTCTTCAATAAGAAAACCTACTGCACAGCCCACCAAAGCTTGCACCATCATGTATATAAACAAAGCACCAACCATGGTTATCAACAACACTGTAACTATCCGTCTTAGGAAATAACCGAGCGGAGAAACTAGACACAGAAATGGCCGCGAGACTGCAATATGAGGATTTTGAGCCTGAGTTTGATGAGAAGGAAGATCATGAAGCTTACATGTTACAGGTTTATCTTCCTGGTATGCCACATCCATTTGTTATTCCACAATGTTTGTGTTTTGTGCTATGTTTTCACTTGCCTTGGCATTTGCAGATTTTCTGAGGCAGCAACTGAAGGTAACATATGATGAATCCACCAAGAAGATCAAAGCTCGAGGAGAGCGGCCTCTGGGGAATCACAGGTGGAGTCGTTTTGAGAAAGAATTCAGCATTCCGGACAACTGCACCGTGTCTGGAATAAGAGGCAAGTTTGAGAAAAATGTTCTCATCATCACAATGCCCAAGAAGGTCATCCCACCACAAGAACCAGAAGCTAAAAGGTCAACACAAGAGACTGCAAATTCTAGCAAAGTAGCTGCTGCCGAGCCTAAAAAGGCCCCAGAAGACATGCCTCCAAAAACAACTAATGAGAACATTCAGAAACCAAAAGAGGACAAGCCCACAAGATTTCCAACTCCAATTCCTAACAGAGCTGCAGCTGAGCTGAAATCTCAAAAGGGTCAGCAAGATTCCTATCAGAAACTTGCTTCAACTGCTGACAATGCCGAAAAAGAGAGAGAAAAGAAGGCTGTGGAACCCATGAGTCCTCCAAAACCAGTCTCAAAGAGAACCCGTAAAAGTTCTATACAGAAGGCCATGGAAGAAGATGAAAATATCAAGAAACCAGGCATTACAGAAAGTGCAAGTCGGGATCATTGGAACAAGGAAAAGGATAAGAGTGGCGGATATGCATATGCGAAGAGATCGAAGGAAGCGCAAGATCTGGTGAGCTCTGCAAAGGAGGTGATGGGGAAGTTTGCTAAGAGAGTAAAGGAAGATGAAAATAGCAGACAGTCACTCGTAAACGCAGGGGTGGCAGCTGTGGTGATTGTAGCTCTTGGAGCTTATATTGCATACACAATTGGCTCCAGAGAATCCAAAAACTAGGCCTCATATTGTAATTGTAGTGGACCCAATGAGCACTCTACTCTATTCATGTATATATATATGTAATGCCTGATAAGGCACATAATAATCGAAACAACATATAATTTTATGGTTGGTGTATTATTCCAACCTTCGCAAGGAGCTAGTTATATGTATAATGTTTGCTATAAAAAATTATTGTGAACTGTCTTTTTTAAATAGTTAATGACATTGTTAAAAATAAATACAAATAATAATATTTTTCAGTTTTAAACATTATTACAAGCAAAATAAAATATATATATGTTTGTTATATAGTTGAAAAATTACATTTTTATCACATGTAAATATCTAAAGTTGTCATTCATTTTTAGTTCATGGAAAGTTGTACAATTTTGAAAATGTTGGAGGTCACGTGCATGTCATATAATCCACTTATCATCTATTTTAATTAACAAGTTTAATAAACTTGAAGAATTTGAATAATAACAACCTAACATGTCAACCATATAGGTATAAGATTCAAGATGTATATTAAGTCATTAACATTCATCCTCACGCGCAAGTCAGATTAGTAGATACATAAATGGAGCATTAGCTCGTGAAGATGATGTATGTGTCGTTGGTATGTGGGAGTGTAGGTCAAAGAATGGTCGAATTATGATATCATGTTGAGCTCTGACTTTCTTAAAAATGTAAGTCGATAGATGAATGCTCCTGTATATTTATTTATTAGTTAATGATGGTAAAACTCATCCGCACGTGTAGTGCATGTCATATTAGAAGAATTCATAGATGAATCATTGACCAGTGTATACGATGAATGAGTTATTGAACGATATGTATGTAGATTGAGTTGAAAAATATCAAGATACGATATCATTTTAAAACTCAGTACACACGTAAATTCATAATATGAATCACAGTAACTATGTTTTCATTAGAAAATAGGAACATTTTATTGTTAATGAGACCGATTACAGATGTTTGTTCACGGGGTTGGTCGTAGATGTGGTTGAGCTATGTTACCATGACAAAGATCTTCTGGTCATCCTGGCAGTGCCATTGACATATGAAATAGTAGCTGATGGCATCTTCCAACACTAACCTGTCATACCCACTGTTGTACACTGCTCCGTTTGAAGATGTGTCACACTCAAGGTACCCTTTTGGATCGACCAATACCACATTGTGAATCGAATTGTCGTACCTAAATACTACACAACAAAATTAACAACATTTATGTTCTATATGAAACAACTCATACTTTACCATCTAAAATGTTAAATATTTTTGTTCTTACCTAATACATCGCCGACAACGAAGCTTTTGCCCTGAAGCCACCGGACGTAATCATAATTAGAGGTCCAGCCGGAGTCGTCTCCGACAAAGTACTCTGTGCCGGATGTCATAGCTATCATTGTAATAGTAACAATAAGGAACAAAGTTAGTTTAGCCATGTCAAGATACTGATGAATCGACACTATCGCCATTGCAATTTATAGTCATATAATGTGGACAAAAGGTTCGATTAACTCGAGCTGATCATGCCTTGGTTTGTTCACGAATATTCCTTTTTGTGCTGTTACAATGATAAAAGTTGAGGGGCAAACTCAAAACAAAATGGAATAAATATGAATGAGCAGTGCTGTTCTTGTCTTACTCAAGATTCGGTCGGATGGTTAATTTTATATGCTTATTTGGATCTCTGATTAGTTTATGTTTAGAGTTTGCAAGATTCGTCTCTATTAGATTTTTCTCCTTTCCTTTTTTTTGAAATCTTCTCTTTTCCTTTTAGTACACAAACTTCACGTAAGGATGACAAAATTATTGATTTCTTATGAGGATTTGATGTTCCTGCACTGTCAGCCTTTAACTGGAATTCAAATGAAATCACTTTGATATTTTTTTCGGATAATCTCACGTCAATATAGTTGAGTTGATATATTTCTCATTTAACTATAGTTATTAATATTTTCGTCAAGATGTGTGCTGAGAACTTTTTTCTCTCACTCAACTACACTACTGTTAGTTGTCAGTTAATTTTGTGTGCAAAAAGATTAAAATACCCTTATTTATCTGTCAAGATTTTAAAAGAGATAATTTCATACAACACACCTTAGAATAGACCAAATCTCACATGACACCCCCCCTAAAATTATTTTTCTCAGATGCACCCCTACTTTGACAATTTATCTCACTTGCTATTTTCCGTTAACTTCCGTTAAAAATTGATGTTAAAAAGACTAAAATGCCCCTGAATGTGTTTTAAATTTTCAAATCACGCATATCTTGGTGCACTTGATGACATATGTAGCTTTCTTTTTCTTTTTGAGTTGCTTTATTGGGTTTGGGGGGATTGAAGTTGTGCATGATTGATTCTGATTACATTATTCACAGCATGAATGTACTCGTTATTACATAAATTTTGAAATTATTCTTCTCTCTCTTACTTTGCATTTGTTTAAATGATTGTTCAAAGTTCTTAAATCATGAATGTTAGGATGGAAAATTAATTAATATTTATATCTCTTTGCATTTGAAGTGCTACTAATAAGGGGTGTGGGTGAGATTAGATGGAGACGAGAGAGAAAGTGTTGGAGGAGGAGAGAGGAGAGAGAGGGTCAAAAGGACATGTTTTGAAAATTTAAAACACATTCAGGGGCATTTTAGTCTTTTTAACATGAGTTTACAAAAGTTAACGGAAAATGGCAAGTGAAATAAATTGTCAAAATAGGGGATGCATCTAAGAAGAATAATTCTAGTGGGTGTCATGTGAAATTTGGCCTATTCGAGGAGCTGATGTCTGAAATTATCCCATTTTTAAATGATGTCATTGCATTTTATTTTCCTTTTTCATTCTCTCCTCCTTTCTCATTCTCTCACAATTTCCAATTCCTAGTACTTCAAAAATCTAATCACAAAATACCTTTATTTTTTTTTCCTTAACACGCAGTGACATTTTCCTCAGGCGAAGCATCAGAGCTGGAACTTGCCTACGAATCGCGGGCCGACCGGCTGGATCCCGCCAATTTCTGGTTCTGTTTAAATAACTTGAACACAAATACCAACTGGGTCAACTGATTTTAAATTTGTTCTCGTTGATGTTTTTGGATGGATATTTAAACAATTAAAAATAGTTTGAAATTCTCCTGAACCAACATAAACACCAAATGGGTTGAACATCACCAACCCTGCTTATTATTTGTAACCATCACCGAGAACGATATCAAGAAGAACACAATTCCCAAAGCCCTATATCTCACCAATAACCTCTTCACCATCTTTGTTTTCGTTACTTTTCTCTCAATCGTCATCCCTGGCCACCTCTCACGACGGTCATCATTGATACTTTAGCCGCCTCTATCATCCTGTATAAATCACTATTCATATACTTAATCGATCTAGGTTTCGCTAGCGACTCAACGAGTAAGTAAAAAGCCACACTTTTTGTTCCCAACCTTTGCTGGCATCGAAATCGAAACCGACGTCAAGGCCATCCATGAGCTCGCGATCGTTGATGATAGAGTCTGGAGATAGTGAATTGAATACCTCAAAACTTCTTATGGCTTCAACCCCAAAATTTCCCGCTTCGTTGACTTAGCGAGTGAGGAGGATGCTAAGCAGAGGAGAGATAGGAGTTGTGTGCAGATAAGGCGATAGGATAAAGGGTATTTAAGTTATTTAAGTTATTTTAAGTTGAAAATTAACAGTGTTAACTTCAAATTAGTTAGGTGAGAAATGTGTCAAGTCAGTTGTAATTAAGTAAGATTATCCATTTTTCTGTCTATGTTGACTTACAAAATATTTTCAGATAATTTATTTTATTTATTCATAATTCGTAATTTACCAACCTTATATAAATACTTTGTATTTTTAATGGGCTAAAATTGCAAGAAAAATAACTACATGTCACTTCCATGATTTTAACTTACCACCCTTAACTGAAACATGTTATAAATTATCACCTTCATCAATTTAGTTTCGGCATCATCGATAATTTTCTTATAAATAAATTGAAATGTCAAAAGCGTTCTTATAGAGAGATTCAGCGTAGATGTGACATCGTGCGGTTCTGTCTAGTTCAAAGTTCTTGAAACAAAATCATTGACTATCAGTCGATTCTCTTACTCAACTCTCTCTCAATCTAGGGTTTGAAACTATTCGCTCATGGTCGCCGGCAAAGCCGCCACTCTGGCACGGCTTGCCGACGACTATCCTCTCTATCTATTTCTTTTTTTCTTGGTGCCGATTTTGTTTGAGGCGGAGCTTACTTTGATTTGGATTGAGATTGAGATTTGGGGAGAGTTTCTCTATTCTATGGCAACTCTTCTGGTGCTGGCCGGAGTTGTAGATAGAACAGGGAAGCTTGGCTCTATTCCACCACAACCCTTCCGGTGCTCGCCAGAGTTGTTGGCAGAGTAGAGCTTTGGGGTAAGGATGGCTTCAATTCGGTTCGCCAGATCTGGGATCTTCCTCGGAGCAGAATGTGTTGTGGTGTCGTCTTCGGGTTGCTAACAGACAAAGGCTTTGAAGAGGAAGCCTCGAAATCTTAAACGGGCAGATCTAGGTCTTCCAAATCTGCCTCTGTTTCGATTTGGGATTCAAGACTAAGGAATCGTGGCTAGAGGAGGGCGTTCAGTATTGGAGGTTTTTGGGGGATGGGATGGAACTCTGGAGACGGAGAAAAAGGAAGGTTCATACTACTGTGGAGTTTCTGGATGGGAGACGACGCGGCTTGACAGAGGTGGAGACGGCTCGAGACTCTGGCTGCGTGGCGGTGGATCTTCCCACAACTGAACAATGCAGAAGATGAGATGGGAGCATTGGAGTTTTTCTTCAGGCACATAGTAGTTTTCGGAGCTCGTTCCCATTTTCTGATTGGTTTGTTGGCGTTATCGTTGAGTTTTTTCGGCAATGAGGGGTGTTTCATGCACGCACCTGCTTCTGGTCTGGTCCTCTTTGACTAGACCGGATTGGTCTGGCCTTTACCAATCGAACTGGTTCAATTGCGGTTTGTTCCAATTGAACTGGTTCCTTTTTCTCTTGGGTTTTAGGATCTCTCATTTTTTTTCGTTGTATCACTCTCGAGGGCTTTGTTTGTATTTTTGTTTATGTCGAGTAATATTTTCTCGCCGATCAAAAAAAATTGTGAAAGAGAAAAGACGCGATGTCTTTGATCCTGCAAAAATACTTCAAGACTCGACCATATGAGCTTAGATGCCTTGATGAAGAAAGGAGTGTGATGACATCGTCCCCTTTGATTTATTTTCTAAAAACAAATTGTTTGTAAGGGTAGTTAAGTCATTTTGGAAAGAAAAAAATGAAGTCACATGACTATGGACATTGTTTTTTCTGTTAACTTTAATTGAATGGAAAGAAATCAAGGGCTAATTGCATGTGACTACGTATGTAAATCGTCTACTGACAACCGTCTAGAAAGTAAAAGAAAATGTCACTCGACTACATTATAATTTTTTCTCAGTTTTTCATTACAAATATGTTAGTCTGAATGTAAAATTAAAACTACACCCCTCATATTCATATAAATTTTTGAAGGACTGAATATTATAAATACTCCAATTTTTAATTAATAAAAGATATTAAAATATCTTTCTCAAATCAACACAACTATATGGACATGTACGTCGATTACTACGGGGGGATTATGTTTCTATATTGAATGTGCACACTCCTTCCATCCCACCTAAGAGGAGGGGATTCTGGTTTGTTCTCTCGTAGGTCTTGACGACCATTGGATAGAGTTTTTTGGTGTTGAGTGAGTTAGAGGTGGCTAACTGCTTGCACATCTTGGTTGACTACGTAGAGTTTGATGCCTTTATACCAAATGTGACTTAGTGGACTTTCCGATTCAAAACAAGGAGTTCACTTGGTTTGGCCCGTGCTATAAGGTAAGTCGATTAGACATGATATTACTCTCTCAGGATATGATACACTTGTACTCTAACCCAGTTCAGGTAGTGTTATCGAGAATGTTGTCCTACCATTGTGAAAGAATTTCATGGGTTCCAACGAGTTAATTTCATGCAGCGGACAAAAACATAACCATGGAATCCCGAGAACGA
>JAYMTP010002988.1:0-18101 GCA_036897365.1 Geranium brycei
GAACTGGGTAAACAATCTTTGTGTCTTTTATTTACAGCACTGAACTGATTTATTTATAACTGTGAACTGTCGAGAACGTTGCTCCAACATTGTTCTCGACATCTTGTCTAACAGAATTAATAATTTCAAGAATTAAAATACTAATTTAGAAAAATATAAAATATTAGATATGTAAATAGAAATTTTCAAAAAAAAAATGTAACTTGGGTATGTAAGTCCACTATCTAAAAATAATTTGCATGTGAAAAAACCTTTAAGAAGTCATCAATTTGAGACAAATACTTAATATATTGTTGCTTTTGAGAGGACAACGCAACAGTTCAAGCCCTCACACTATTTACAATTTATTTCGTTATATATTATGGAAAATTTTCATTAAATATTACATTATCTACTTCTTACCTAGGAGACGTACGATTGAAATTATCACATGAATTTTAAACTTATGTAATTTTCAAAAACGATAATGAAGTATGAGTGAATCCAACCGACCAAGTAATTTAAAATTCGTGTACAAAAGATTAGAATTCAAAATTATTGACAGTTCATAATTGGAAAAGAGAGATCTTAACTCCATGATTGTGTGAAAAGGATGACCTGATAAAACAAATATTCTCTCTAAAATAAAGTACTCTATAAGTTAGAGTACTTTTGAGTTTTGACCCTTATATTTTTTTGTTTTCTACAGTGATTATGACTAACACTACACTAAGCTCACAGCTCAGCACGTATTTAATCAATTAAATCACTCACAATTAAAAAATAATTTCGTCTAAGATAAGATGGGTACATTTGTTAGTTAAAACCCCAATTTCATTTGGATAGAAATATGCGACCAGTCATTTAATGTATACAAACTTAAGTACTGGTGTATACCGTTGGATGTTATTGGGCAACAATCTGTATTGTTTTATTCTTTTTAACATTACATCACCTTTCCTACTTACCTTTAAACTCACACCACTTAAATACTGTGCTCAGCCTCGAACCTTGGTCTAAAGCTAGGAAGCGAGCATTGTCAACCATTAGGTAAAGCTCAAGTTGGTTCTGTGTTGTTTTATTAATTAACACTTAAATAAATCAGAGAATTATTAAAAGGGGAAAGATGTCATTACACACAATGAAATAATTGAACCCTAAAAGGTTGCAAACCTTACTTCTCTTTCTCAGTGGCAACCAAAGCACACTCCAACGAAACCTCCACCCACTCGGACTACCACCGGTGCTTCTACCATCGTCGATCCAACTCTTTCTGTGATGTCGACAATATCGTCTCATCCGGTCCGTCCCGCCGTACCCGCCGTGTGACTCTCCACGTGACCTTCGACCTTTGCCATGAATAGATCGTTTGTCGATGGATATGTCGGCTTGGTGTTGGCTATCTATCATCACCACCTCCGGAAACCACTGTTGCCGCATCCGCCAACTCCCACATCTGCCCTTGGTGCGTGTCTCAGCTATGTGGCCTTAAACATGACACAAGTTGCGGGATCAGGCGGCGCGATGATGTGACCTCTAATTTCAATTCCTAATTGATATGGTTGATGAATTTCTTTAAATTTCAGTTTGGGTAATATGGCGAATTTGTAGTCGAACTGGTTTATGTTAGTTTTATTGCTTGTTATGAAAGTGGTGTCTCGTGAATTTTCAAGTTTATGTTAGTTTTATTTCTACTATGAACTGGTGTATATGTAATTTTCAAGTTTTTGTGGCACCATGGAAGGTGACTAAAATATCATGTGTAGATTAAGAAAGGTAATAAGGTTTTGGAGGTCACCGATGGTAAAATGTGAGGATTGTAATGCCTTAGTGGATGACGGCTCTTAAATCACGTTAGTGTAGTCAGTCAACATGATTGTGCTGATAATTGTCATGAATTTGGGGGATGAGAAGCAATGGAATGGGTTGTCATTTGTATGAGTTCATAATTCACGGAATGAATTGAAGGGCGTGTCATCGACGTGTGTGAATTTATCATGTGACTGTATAGACATGAGCCTAGCAGCATCTCAAGACGGAGAATGAGTAAGCGTCTTGGAGTAAGCCATTCTTGTATAGGCAGTTGTCTTCCTCCTACCCCAATGTTGCATACCGATTCTCGGCATTATTGCTGGGATCCAATCCTAAAAAGCACAATATTCAATCTAAAGCCGAATCTATCGTTAATGATAAATATTTAATTATTTGAGTTCGAGTCAAATTCGAGCCGAAGAGTCTGGTTTTGCCTTGTCAGCACATCATTCATTTCATTTTAATAGATTAAATAACATCACTTGAGGAGCCCACCACACCATACTATTCATCGAGTGATTAGATCATCATGAATCACACCACCTCATCAACGGCCATGATTGCACCAACCATAGGATTCTCATTGCCATGCAAAGTTAACCTCACTCCTCTCACCCACCCGTGTCCAACACGCGCCCCGCCCACAGAAAAAAACACACAGTCACTCCCCTCCACTCTCCGCGACGCGCGTCGCGGAACTCGATCTGCACAACAGCATGGAGCACGTACCGGGTCATACGAGCTCGCACAGAGAGAGTCGGTGACCCTGTGAGAGACCATACCGCTCGTTGACCGGCTCGCCCACACAAACCGACCCATACGTGCCGGTCACCGTGCCATTTTTCTAATATAAATATCGAACCCAGGACCAGAAGCTACGCTTGCTTTGCTCCTCTTTTAGCTATAGATCTCCAAACCTTCTCGTTTCAGATATTTTTTCTTTTCCATATACAAAAAATAAGCATCTCTGGTTCTGGGTTTTTTTTACGATCACGACGACGATTCAGAGGTCTGATTCGCATTAAAGAAGAATTGTTTTTGTATTTTTGCCGATCTTGCCCTTTTGTCCTCTGCGCTGGCCTCAGATCGATCAAAACAAAACTCTGTTTTGTTTCTTCTCGTCTCCATCACCTTCCTCAACCCTTCAAAAGATAGTTAACAAACCAGAAACTGAAACTGAAACAGAGTATTGTGGTTGCTCTGTTTTTTTTGTTTCTCTGAAAATGGGTACTGGGTGGAGAAGAGCGTTTTGCACCACAGTTCCTCGCGACCCATCTGATCATTCGGGTTCCAATTCCGATCACAAGCACCAGCAGAGTCCAAGGATCTCCGGGAAGCTCGGGTTCTTCTCCGGCGGCGGAGGGAGCAACCCCTCCACTCCTCGCCTCAGCTCTCAGACTGCTCAGAGCCCGAGCTTGCGATGCAGAACCGCCGTCGACGCCGCTTCCGCCGCCGCAAACGGTGGCGAGACGCCGAGGCTGAACTGCAAGACGAGCACGCCGAAGAAATGCAAGAGCAGCCCGAGAACGACGTCGCTTCTGGGTTCGAACCCGTCGTCTCCGAGATCTCCCCTGAAGCTCTCCTTGTTCAAGAACAGCTTCAAGTTCAGGGTGAGTGCGAATTATCTTCAAATCTGCCATCATTGCGATACCCAAAAAAGCGAACCCATCATTATAAATTGGGGATTGTACTGATTTTTTGAATTTTTATGCATGCTCTGTTTCAGAGTAGCTGTGGGATTTGCTTCAACAGCGTGAAAACAGGGCAAGGCACGGCGATTTACACGGCGGAGTGCGGCCACGCTTTTCACTTCCCCTGCATCGCCGACCACGTTCGAAAACAGAGCACTCTCCTCTGTCCCGTCTGCAATGTAAATTGGACCGACGTGCCCTTGCTCGCCGTCCACCAGCAAAAACCCACCCAAAACGACGACGTATTGGCCACCCCCAAGAAGGATGAGCCGGTTCAATCGTCGCCGAGACCGGTCAATCTCGCCGCCCCCAGATCCTACGACGACGACGAGCCCCTCCTCTCCCCGACCGCCGGCGGGAGGTTTGTCCCGATTCCGGAGACGGACGAGAATGTTGTTGACGATGAAGATGACGACGTCGAGGAGTTTCAGGGTTTTTTCGTGAACCCGACGCCGTCGTCGAGTCAAGACCCGGTCAACGGGCTGAGAGACTCGAGAAACGTGGAGGTGAGGTTGTTGCCGGAATCGGCGGTTGTTTCGGTCGGCCGCACCCACGAGACCCACGCGGTGGTCCTAAGGGTCAAAGCGCCTCCTCCGCCGCCGAAGCTCTCCCGGAGCAACAGCAACAGCAGCGCCACGGCGGCGCTGCTGGAGCCGTCGCGTCGCGCGGCGATTGATTTAGTGACGGTGCTTGACGTCAGCGGGAGCATGACCGGCGCGAAACTCCAGATGCTGAAGCGAGCCATGCGGCTCGTGATCTCTTCGCTCGGCTCGGCCGACCGGCTCGCGATCGTGGCCTTCTCGGCCGCGCCGAAGCGGCTCCTGGCCCTGAAGAGGATGACGTGTCACGGTCAGCGATCCGCCCGGCGGATCGTTGACCGGCTATCAATCGGCCAGGGGACGAGCGTAGGCGACGCGCTGAGAAAGGCCACGAAGGTTCTAGAAGATCGCCGGGAGAGAAACCCGGTGGCGAGCATCATGTTACTATCCGACGGCCACGACGAGAAGGTGCAGCCCAAGACGAACCAGCGGCAGGGATCGGGTCACGCGTCGTCGACCCGGTTCGCGCACATGGAGATCCCGGTTCAGTCGTTCGGCTACACCCACGACGGCGTGTCCGAGGACGCGTTCGCGAAATGCGTGGGCGGGCTGCTGAGCGTGGTTGTTCAGGATCTCCGGCTCCAGCTCAGCCTCGCCGCCGGGTCGTCCCCGGCGGAGATCACGGCGGTTTACTCGATCACTGGCCGGCCCGCCGTCCTCGCCTCCGGCGGCGTCAGGATCGGGGACCTGTACGCCGGGGAGGACAGGGAGTTCCTTGTGGAGCTGCGGGTCCCGGCAAGGAGTTCCGCCGGAGCCCACCACGTGATGGCCGTCAAGACAACCTACAAAGACCCATCAACTCAAGAGGTGTACCACGGTAGAGAACAGGCTCTGTTAGTTCCTCGGCCCCACGCAGTTCGATCTTCGGGCCATTTGGCCCAGAAGATCGAACGGCTGAGGAACTTGTTTATCACGACTCGAGCGATTGCCGAGTCGAGGAGGCTGGTGGAGCACGGGGGTGACCACGCGAGCGCTGCGCACCACCTGCTGGCGTCGGCGCGGGCGCTGATAATGCAGTCGAGCACGATCGCCGCGGGGGACGAGTACGTCAGGGGGCTGGAGGCCGAACTGGCAGAGCTGCATTGGCGGAGGCAGCAGGCGGTGACGGTGACGACGCCACGGCGGAGAGGAGAGGTGGTGGTGATGATGGACGAGGACGGGGAGCCGCTGACGCCCTCGTCGGCTTGGAGGGCGGCGGAGAGGCTGGCGAAGGTGGCTGTGATGAAGAAATCGTTGAATAGGGTCAGTGACTTGCACGGTTTCGAGAATGCCAGATTTTAAATTTATTTTAATCAGACGTAATCATGAAAACGAAAAAAAATAGGCACAACATTGGTTTGGTGTATTAAATATTTAATCCAGAACTCTTGTTTTCCATTATTTTTATTATTAGTGGTAGCTCGTAGGTGTAAATGTAATTTCATATTGCAAATTAAAAACTTTTATGTGTTGTTTTATGCTTACAAAAAAAATATATCAAATTTTGAGATTAATTTTGTGAGAAGCGTTTAAGTGAGAAGTACAAGAGACGAGAGAACTATGAAAATTAACATGAGAGAAATGGTGGTAATAGAGTTGAGTTTCACATTATAACTTATAGAGGAAAGTGGTACTCTTTGGAGGAATGGTGTAACAAGAGGATGGGGCGGATCGAGGCAGAGTCCGGCGACGGTGAGTGGCGGCCCATGGGCGAGATTTCGGCGACGAGTTTATGGATTCTAGCAGATCGATGGCGTCTGAAGCTGACGGACCAACGGTGAAAACCCAAAATGGCCGGAAAGTCTTAGATCCACGTCAGCAACAAAGGCGACGTGTGAGAGGGATTCTGACGACGAGCTTCTAGTAAATCGACGGCATCTGAAACTATTCGAACATGCGGTGAGAGCCCAAAGTAATCAGAAAATCTTCCTGATGGCAGCGTCACATGTCTTTTATGCACGTCAGTGTGTGCCACGTGACGCGCCTCAAGTAGTTCCCACGGTTCTCTCCGAATTATCCCTCGTATACGTAATATTAAAATGTTTGGTTATGATTCATTGTAAAATAATGAGATATTGTAAAAGGCAAGTTGATGTTGTTACCTTAAATTGAAGTGGTGTAATGTGTGGGCCTACGTATCTGGTAAGGATCATAGGAGATGGGCCCTGGAGCCCATCTCATTGCTGTCCCATCCATGTAATAAATCACCGATACTATTGTCTTGGCCCGCTTGCTTCTCTTCTCTGTATCTTCTTCTCTATCCATACATCACATAGATATAGATATGCTTTAGAGTTTGGAGAGAGAATTGAGTCGCGAATACGCAAACTGCGGGCAGTGATTAATTCCTAGTTTTGGACAACAAAACCCAGCAATGAGCTGTTTAATCTCTGATTTCGACTCCTAAATTGATCTGGACACAATCTAAGTTCTGAAAATATTTTTTCACTTTAAATTAATTTAGACGACACTTCGTGATAATTTTTTTGTGACAACTGACCTATAAAATGTCTAAAATACCCTTAGATTAAGGAATTAGAATTGAACTTGTTCAATTTGGTTTAAAAACCCAAAATTGAACCGGTTTAATTTATTACAAAAAAATTAAAATTAAAATTGGTGAAATTACATGGTTGTCCTCTTCCTTAACCTCTCACTCATTTCTCGCCTATCTCCCTCTTCTTTGCAAAAGAACAACAGTGTAGAGCCACCATTATAATTATAGCAATCGAACAACAGTGTAGAGCCACCATTATAATTATAGGATGTACCATTATAACTGTAGCATGTCTTCAATTATTGCCAATAAAAAAATTGAAGAAGAGAACTACAATATAATTTCACCAATTTTAATTTTAATTTTTTGTAATTAAATTGAACCGGTTCAATTTTGAGTTTTTAAACCAAATTGAACCAATTTAATTATAATTCCTTAATCCAGAGGTATTTTAGACGTTTTATAGGTAGGTTGTTACAAAAAAAATGTTCGGGTACTAAAAAAGAGAGAAAAGTAGTTTAAGGTATGAAAGTGTCATTTCGCGATAGTTAGATATAACAAAGTGTCATTATCCCATTAATTTATAATGTTATGCGTATCTAATGTTATTATAACAAGTTAAACTTAAGTGTTGCCATCTACAACAATGATTAGAGTATCACGTTTGAAATTGTATTAATGTGACATTTGGAGCAAGTTTTAGAGATTTTCATAGCAGTTGGAGCCTTAATTTTTTATTTTCATTACGTAGTAATTTTTGGATAAAAGTGTAATAATGGGGACTCTCTAGTAGGGGTGAGCAAGAAAATCTACCAACCCGTCCGCTATGAGACCCAATTTGGTGTGATCCGGACATGTAACAAGTCTAAAAAATGCAGGCCGCTAGTACTTAGGCTAGGTGGCGGGTTGAAGATGTATATCCCGGCCTAATCCGATCCTCATTCAAATATATAGAACCAATTAAATGATGATTAAGAATCAAAACTTGTTTGCTAGCTCAGAGTTGATGTTAAAGAATCAAATGACACATTCAACATATTTTGTATGAGCATTAACTTGTGTTTTTGTCGTTTTGATCATGGTTGTTTGTTTTGGTTGTGATGTTAGTAGTTTTTGATGTAACAACGAACGTGTAATTACGCGTGCTGCTTTAATGTCAAGTTTATTGTATATTTTAGTTTTTTTGGTGGTTTGATATTAATTAAAGTTACTTGAATTCTGCTTGATATTTTTAGTTGTTTAATGTTAATTCTGCTAAGACATTGAGTTGGTAATTTTTTTATTTCTACTTGGTTTTTAATCGATTTTAGACTTCAAAAACTTATAAAATAAATGAGTCTGGATGCCAGGTCAGGTTGAGTAACAACCCCAACCCACTTGCATTCAACCCTCCCCAACCCGCTAGATACCACCTGGACTGAGTTGGATAAATGGGCACTCGTTTATGATACTTGCTCGTTCTGGGTTGGGTCTAATAATTAGGGTAAACCACTCCAATCTGGTCCATGTTTACCCCTACTCCCAATTCATTAACAAATCAAACGATGGTCACTTTCCTAAATATTAACCTTCAAATCCTTATAATTAAGTTTCTTTATTTCGAACTCAATCAAATTTATTTAATCGATAAACTAATCTCGAATCCAAACTTTCAAACTATGTTTTGAATTCTCACATATTTCATAAAAAAGTATTATTTTGACAGGACATTATAAAAAATGTGCACAAAAACTAAGAAACCCTGTGCCCATTGAAGTTTACTGATAAATGAAGATCATATTTGATGTGTATATTAACTCTCGCTTAACTCCGAATTTATCCAACACAGTTGTTGGTAACTTGGAGTTAGGTTCGGCACATTTACCGGCCAATTGCCCTTACACATCAAAATCAGGCGCAACAAGAGACACGACAAACAGTAGATATGAACAAGTGGCGACGACGATGGGGACAACACCTTCCTTGGACGTACTAAATGCAGGACACCATCAAGCTCACACATCATCGTCATGGTCACTCCCACTCCCTAACAGTAAGCTTTCAAGTGGGGTGCTAAGAACTCCACGTTTTTAACCTCTGTCATGTCTTTACCAACACGTTTCGAATCTTCATTTGATTTCATATGATTTGTAGAGGTTGTTGCAGTTGCAGAGGAGGAGGAGGAAGAGGTTTATTTACTGTACTAAACATGTGTGCTCTCTGATTCTCTCAGAACACTGTCACATGTATAAACCCTTTTGTTTTTATGTGCAGTATCAAATTAAATAATAGGACAATTACATGCTACACTTGTGCCCAAATCGAATGGGCTTTTATTGGGCTTTATATTTTCATTAAATTTGTCTGTCACCATATATTTTAGCCCAAAGGCCAGCCCAATACAAGGCAACCCAGACTTGGCGAGGACCTTACGAGAACTAATTGAAGATTAATCGAAAAATAAATCAAATTTAAGCATTAATCGAGAATTATAGAGGAGTAATCGTAGACTAATCGAGAATTAATTAGAGATCAATCAGACGAGTCGGGAATTTTTAGAACTCTGCTTACCACATTAACTTTGGCTCAAATCGGTTTTTTGAGCATCTCTCCTCTCTCTTCTTCATTGTCGGGTAAGCGAGTAACGACCCAACCCGCTTGTAACTTGAACAAATGAGATCAGCTCAAAATATCAACCTATCGAGCGGATGACGAGATTCACTTATCAAAAATATATTGTTGTCCTACTTCAGTTCTTGTTACTTCAAGTTAAACGCTACTGATGTTGAAGTATCAAAACCTTCCTATACCTAAGAATTTGTTCTTCTAAAAAAATATTTTTGTTAAGCCATTTGCGGGGACAGTAGAAAATGATAGCTTATTACATCCTCTAATTATTTCATTAATTTGTCCTCAATCCAACCATAATTCTCCTCTTTATTTCAGCAGTCACTTTATACACTTGGCCTAAAAAACTTCTCTTCCCAGAGGAGAGATGTGTGCCAAAAAAAACTTGCGATCATCATATGGGTTGAATAGTATCCAAACACAAATGCATACACACGTATATATGAGAATTAATATGGAGGTGCCATGTGTTAAGAGGCTCGGGTTCCATATTATAAACTCGGGAAAAAATGTTACCTTGTCGGGGGAGTGGTGTAACGAGGGGGACGGGTGAACGTGGCAGAGTCCGGCGGCGGCGCGCGGGCGAGATTTCGACGACGTTTGAAGTTGATGAAACCGGCGGTGAGAATCCAAAGTGACTAGAAAGTCACAGACTTACGTTGGTAGCGGAGGCGGCACGTGGGTGAGATTTTGGCGACAAGCTTTTGGATTCTGGCAGATCGGCGGCATCTGAAACTGATGGAACCGACAATGAGAATCCAAAGTGACCGAAAAATCTTTCCGGCGGCCGAGCCACGTGTCCTCCATTGCCACATCAGCACGCACGCCACATGTCCTATGTACGCGGGTTCTAACGGTTCTCACGAGGTGAGAAGGTTCCCACCAAATTTGTCCTCTATATATGTGTTGGAGATTTTTATTTTAAAAGAAGAATAAATGTGTGTGTATGATCCATTGTTAATTGTAGTTTCATGCAATTCGCACAAGTAATTGTTCAAGCAATTATTCAGCACACAAAACACATGTTTTCTTTTTAATAGAGAAAGAGAAGCGTTTTATATTCAAACGTGGATGACCCAAACGCGCTACGATTCAGCTCTGGTCAAATTTAAACTACAACACCATTAAAAGTCTCCATTAAAAAGTCAACCACTAATGGCCGCCTGGTTTGGAGTTGACTTTTTAATGCGTTGACCAATCCGTCATCAACCTGTTAAAATCAATAAACTCTAGAAAGCTTGTCACAAGTACATCAATATCAGCTGATATATTTGAAGCTTCTGAATCAAGTATAGTACACAAGAACTTGAAGAGCATATGGGCAATTCCAATTCATGAATTTGAGTACAAAAACCCTCCAAACACAATCAAACTTGAATCTAACAATACAGTAATCACTGTACTAATTACAATGATTCCATGATATTTCAGATACAAGATCTCATACCCGTTACATGGATCATCGATCGCTCTCTTCTATAATGCCCAAATAATGGTTAGACACGTTTCTTCCGCCAATAAATGAATTGATGTTCTCCTCGAGGTTTCATTGTTGAAACCAATGACTAATGACTATATGAGGTTTACTTCTCTTATTCGAAAAAAATGTGTATGCTGAAAAAATAAGTGTGATGAGAGTAAATAGAGATATGAGCTTACTTCTGATTCTGTTCTACCTTTGCGCGGATCTTCTGTTCCAATACTGCTATTTCAGTCTCGAGATTGAATATCCTGTTGAGTGCGTGCATGTTCTCGAGGATCTCGCTCAGAGTCCTGCCATCGCTCCCGTCACACCTCAGGTGCTCCATGGGACCGTGAAGGAGCTTGTTCACTATACCGCGGCTCAGATCATCAACCGCTCTCCTCGTTTTCTTGGGGAGATCTTCGCCCATCTTTGACAAGCATTTCTCTAGCTCCGCTTGCCTGATTCTCTCAGCGTAGGCCCTCAGTTTCTTGATGGTAGGGACAGTCTCCAAGGAGTCCCTCCATGCTTCAAACTGCTTTGACTCCTCAGCGATGATGGATTGAGCCTCCATTGCTTTCCGGAGACGATCCTCTTTGTTAGAGGCCACCACCTCTTTGAGGTCATCCACGTTGTAGACTCTTGCAGTATCGAGATCAGATACACACGAGCCCACATTTCTCGGAACAGCAATATCAATGAAGAGCCTCAAACTCCCAACTTCGGAAGTTGGGAGATCCTTGACATGCTCTTTCAATAACAATGGGGATTTTGATGCGGTACTTGTGAAAACCACGTCGGCCTCAGCAGCAGAGGACAGCATTTCGGAGAAGGGTTTGTAGATTATCTCAATACCCTTCAGCTCCTCACGAATAGCTGCAACTCTATCTTCTGATCGGTTTACAACTACTATGTTAGTGTATCCTTTTGCCGCCAAGTGTTTTATCACGAGTTTCCCCATCTTGCCTGCTCCGATCACACACATTCTTGCAGTAGAATGAGAGGTTTCGGGAAGTTTTATCAGAGCGAGCTCAACAGCAGCAGAGCTCACAGAGACTGCGCCAGCGGCAATATTCGTCTCGGTTCTTACACGCTTTCCCACTGTTATTGCATGCTTAAACAGCCCGCTAATATACCTCCCAAAGCCAACTACTCCTTGCCCCAGCTTGACAACTTGCTTGACCTGAGCAAGAATTTGACCTTCTCCTACAACGAGTGAATCTAGACCAGCGGATACTTCAAAGATATGCTGTGTAGCATCCTTGTTATATAGCATAAACCGGTGATCACAGATCTCTGAAACCGGGACTCCACTAGTCTGCAAAAAAAAACCCCGAACATATTTAGCAAATCACAACCAATGTCAGCCTTATCAGCATGCAAATAGTGTTCCATATCGCGTGATGATATTTTAAAGTTCAACTGATTTCGTATCTTGTATTACTAAACAAGATGATTCTTATTTCTTGAGTAGATTATAAGAATTAGTAATGGGAAGAAATTCGAAGTCAAACCTTAGACATCCATTCGGTCACTTCTTTGACTCCACGATGTTGGGAGAGAGCGACAACATATATCTCCATTCTGTTGCACGTGCTAAGAACAGCAGCTTCCTCTATATGATTCAAAGCGCACAGCTCTCCAATGGCTCGAGGCCATTCAGCTTCCGGAATCGCAAGCTTTTCACGCATTTCAACAGGGGCCGTGTGAACACTAAGCCCAATGACCACAATGCTACTCCTTTCCTTTGTATATCCTGACAGCAAAAAACACAACCATTAGGAAATTTCATGTAACTTATGCACACGAGCATTGAGAGACGCTACCAAAGAACATAACAAACTGAAATCGAGTTTGCCTTTACAACAATCACAATTCGTGGATGCAGTACCATTTCCAAAACCATTATCTGGAACGGCATAGTTTGTTTTGAGCAGTGTTCAAAAATCCCCAATTAATCCTTTAATCCGATTTAATTCCCGATTAGTCCCCAATAGGCCCTCTCCACCCAACTAGCGCCTAAAGATTTTTAGAACACAGGTTTTAAGTAGTATTGAAATTGCTATAACTCGTGAATATGAACCCTTCTGAACTAATACAAAAAAAAAAGAGATTTATGTTCTCCTAATCACATGATAAAAAAGTAGTCATATAGATTTCTACAAATCCACAATGAAAACAAAGTCTGCCTGATTTGTTCCACAAATCCAAAACCCAGCTCATATCAACACATTACAAGAACTCTACCACAACTCCATATTTCTCAAACCCAGCAAAATCAAACCATCAAATAGAAACCAACAACAATAACATCTACAGGCGTTACTCACTGTCGCCAGCGGAGATCTTGAGCTGCTCGAGAGCGGAGACGCTGGAGGCCACGGAGGAGACATCGGTCGCCGCCGCCACGCTCAAACCGAACCCACAACCCCTCCGGCTCCGATTCAGGCTCCAGGAAACCGGAATCGCCATTTTCGCAGAGGATGGACCCGATCGGAGGAGCAGAGACTCCATTTTCGCAGCCGGGAAGCTCGTCGGGACCGCCATGGCAGGAGCGGAACTGGGTCTGGAGAATCAGAGATGAAAGGTGGAGAATTGAGGAATGGCGAGGAAGGTCAGAGACAGAGAAGGTGTGTATGTGTTCAACGAACGCGGAGGGGTTGGTATTGACCCAGCGAAGCTAATTATTGCATTTTTTCTGTGTTGAGCCTTTGAATTTGGGTTTCTCTTTACTTTCCTTCAATATTTTGGGGGAAGAATTTTAGGGATTTTGATGTTCTTGGCTTTTACTTGAGGACGGTGGGCACGTTTTATCCACACTCTCCATTCCCCAAAATGTTTTATTTTGATTTCTATCTTATGGTAGTTGATATTGTTGACAAATTTATTTAAATTTGTTCATGAAATATTTAATTTGAATCCGTAGTAAATGGGCTCGAATCGAATTTGATCTAATGTTATATTTGTTTATGATGTATGAACGGATTTGTTTTTTTCGAGCACATGACATTGATCTTTGTAAGCAACATCACTAGATGATGCGATAGATAAGGACGATGGGACATTTTCCAATTAAAAGAACAATCAGAACTTGAAAATATAGTTCGTATAAGAATATAAGGTAACTTATTTTCCGATCGCATAACAAACATTATATTACAGTAATTAAAAGTGCCAAAATACTTGTAATAATGTAATAATAAACACCAAGGGAGAGCACAAAGGAGATGTATTGTTGATAGCCCGAACCAACCACACTAAGATAATCGGTTTACACCACAATCTGACTCCACCCACTGTTCGGAATCAAATCTAACGCTTCTCTGATCTCCATAGCGTCCACAATCCCCGGCTCAATGATCCCAATCCCCGCCTTGCCCTTGTCACACACCTCCTCCCCTCCATTATTTCTCACAACCATCCCAATCCCAAATTTCCCAACATATGCGTTAACAGCTTCATCAACATTGTGTTTAAGAGTACATACTACAAACTTGTTCAATTACCCGAGACTGTTAAATGATACTATGTTAAGCCCATTAGAGTTTCCTATATTATCTATAAATAGGATATCCTGTATTCTCTATGCACATTAATATCAATAATATTTCTCTTATGACTATCATGATATCAGAGCAAATTCGATCTTGTTAAGTTTTTGCTGAACTTATGGTTGTGCCTACTTGTTAGCCTATATATGGTTTTAACGAGTGGGCGGGACGATAAATTTTTTTTTCTTGCTTTATCATCAATAAAAGTTTATTTTATTTGAAACCCAAATTCTAACCCTCCAACAATAAACAAGAGCAATAACAACCTATACTTCTTATCCCGCCAACCCCCTTCCCCATCCTCGTGTAGTTAGGCATTGATGATAGAGACGAAGCCTTAGAGTGCGACGCCAAAGAGTCGAGCCGTAGAGCGCAAGACGTCGAAGAGCCGAAGGCGAGAAACATATGACGACATAGAGCTAGCTTCAAAGCATGTCTTTCACTTCATGCTTGAACTTGAAAGAAGTGCTAAAATTGTGCTTCAAGTTTGAAAGAAAGTCCAGCGAATCTCATATCTGTAATCGTGTGACGTTTGCGTTGTCGAGAGCATGCGACGCTTGCACCGTCAAGAATATATGACGTCGCTTGCGTTGTCAAAAGTATGTGACGTAGTTTCTATTTCCTCCGTCGAGAACATGTCACAACCGAGAGCATGTAAGTTTAGCGGTCCTCACACACGCATATTGAACCCTTTAGCAGCCAACCACTCGTCCCAAACTACTCACCTTTTCAACTATATCCTCACAGCGAACTGAGAGACTTGATCCAACGTAACCCTATTCATGGTCCACTATAACCCTAGATGAACATAGGCATCAAATTTAGACCTTAATGTAGTTCCAATAGCAGAAACGTCTCCACCACCTCTGGTTCTTCCCAAACCATGTAGAATCCTATGACAAGCAAGGGCGAAACTAGAAATTTATTGAAGGAGGGGCGGATTTTCACATTAAAAATAAATTTTTTTATAGGTTAAATTTAGGTTTTTAAATACCCTTTTCAAGGTCCCAAATATGTAATATTTGAAATAGGTTGATCTGAAAATACTACATGGCTAATAATGTGCATATATGCAAAATTTACTTATAAACAAGCTGAATCAAATCCATATTTGTCAAGTTTTGACTTGGCTCGAAAAAAACTTGTTCGACTCAATTTCGACTTGGGATTGAATGAGTTTATTCAGTTAAACTTTTCAGTAGCATAACTGTAGTAAAATGTAAAACGCGTCAATATAATATGGACAAAATGTAATTAACCCTATGTATAAATTTTGATTTGACTTTTTAAGGGAGACATCAATGTAGTATTAAAAAACAAGTAAATAAATTGTCATATTAATCATGGCTCAGGTGGTGAAGCTGCGTTTGATAGCCGAGAGGTGAGGGGTTCAAGTCCATCGGTAGATAGGATGAGTTTTCTTGAAGGTTTGAAACCTCTCAGAGAGGCGAAACCAAAGTCCGCAAGTCCCTAGTGAAGGATTATTCATCTGTCTGTTGATCATGTTAATGCACTCCGTGATCAATTTTAATCTTCACGAGTTCTTATGTTTATTTTGAGAGGGTTCTTTCCATTTTTGGCATTTCTTGAATGTGTAATTTTATATAATTTTTTCTTGATCTCATGATATACTAATTGTCATCTTCGATTTTTTGAATTTCGTTTTAAAATGAAATCTTTCTAAGTTATGCTATTACTAAGTGTTAGAATATGCATACATCTAGAATATTCTTAAAAGTATTTCTGAGGTCCATATGTAGAATGTTCTTATTCTAAATTATTCCTTAGTCTAGATTATTTTATCTCTTCCTATACAAAGAGAGATTGCCTTGTATTTGCAAATAGAATACACAAGTTGGAGTTTACAAGAATGTAGAGTTTTGATTGATGCCCTAAATAAATGTTCTATCCTCTATTTATACTCTAGTCATCCCCCAATTGATGACCAAGATTTCTCCAAATGGATGAGCTAGATCTCCCTTCTAGAACCCTCAAACAAAAATATCATAATACTCACAAGTTAAGGCATTTTCAGACCAATTTTAAAAAAAATTTCCAAATGTATGATTAAGATTGACCTTCTATAAGGTTTCATCTAAATATTTTGGACTTTTCTATGAAACCTTCTAGATTTGGACATCTGCTCCTTTTTCTAGAGTATTCTGCCAAGTCCATCAAATTAGGCCGTCTAGTCTACTCGCGTGATAATGACTTGGGTGGTGGTGTAGGAATTTGTATCTTTATAACTGATTTTGTATTTATGTCTATGTTGGTGCGTGTTTCAGAATAGAGCAATTGAGTTAAATAGATGAAATCACAATGTAAGTTTACGAGGTGGTGTAAGAATTTAACAAAATGAGAATTGATTTTGCCAGGAGAGAAAATTGAGAAAGAGGAGGATAGAGAATGGAGAAAAGAAGCAACATAGGTATAATGACGTGTTTTAAAAATCTTTACAATATGGGCTGTGTTGGGCCTCTGGTTAATTAAAAAACTCATGTGAGTGACTTTTCTTAAATTCCTATCAATTTTAGGAATATGAATTGGAACATGAATTGGAGTTGTGGAATTGATGGGCGTACGTGTGTATATATGTATATGGTCATGATCTTGTGCGAACCTATGCAAATATTATGGGTGATTTGGTAGTAAGAATTAATTGAGTCTACTATTGATACAATAATCTTACAAACTCTACTAGTTTGGTGTTGTCTTGCTTCATCATAACATAGTCGAACTCAAATCTTGATACAATTTGCCGATAAAAAGAGGATTAATTAAATCACAAGAACGGAAAGAGAAGCAGCTACGAAAGTAGAAGTAGACATGAGATTCGGGATGCGGTACGAGATTGAAGGTCGGGAGGATGGAGAATGGGTAATTGAGGGTGTTAGTGAGGATCATGAAGAGTACGTGCGCAGTAGGAGGATGTTCATGGTTGCTCCCATTCAATATATAGACATAGGCAGCGACGAGGACGAGAATGAGCAGGTAGTTTTGGAGCACTCTAGACAGACATGGATACCGGACATGGTCCCAGGTATGTTAGAGTCTTACTTTGGTTATGCCCTTGGGCATGGACTCTCTTTCCAACAATTAAATCATTGCATTCAACACTTGAACGACTTTATCCATCGCCTGACCTCGACCTCGACCACCATCACAAATCCCAATCCCAATATAGTGAATATTAGATTGAGGATGTTTGTTTTACGGATACGGCGCAGAGGATTCTGGGGAAGGGCGTATATGGCGCGAGCATTGGCAGAGGACCCTGAAGAGACGATAAGGAGTTGCCCAATGTATGTTTCTCGTCTAGAGTTGTTGCTCTTGGCCAAGAAGAAGAGCGACAAGTGTGCCCGATATGCTTAGGAGTTATGGAATTGGGAGAAGCATGTTGTCGCTTGGCGTGCCGTCATCACTTCCACACTCGCTGCATTTCCCGGTGGCTCTCTGCCAAGGATATATGCCCTTGCTGCCGCTCCTGCCTCCTTTCGTCTACCCCTTATCCTCACCGTCCAGTATGCGTTTTGTTTCCTCCCAATTCCAATCTTCTCCTCTCATTTACGTCTCAAATGTATTATTATAATTTGAATCTTAAAATAACAATTTGCAAATCAAATATGATACAATTTTGTTGGAGATCAAACTTCTTGTGGAAGAGAATGCCAAGTAGACCCTCACCTAATGGTGTATGTCAGGGAGGGATTGACCGTTTAGAGTCAATGTTGTCAATCGAACAACTTTGTACGGATAAAAATTTATCATTAGTTCCTTTTAGGGCTGTGCAAAATAGACTGGAAACCGAGAAACCGACCGGAACCGGGCATAACCGGACCGGGAAAAACCGGAACCGGTTAAAACCGGACAGATTTCGGTTACAATTTTTGAAAACCGGGACTGAACCAGTCGGTTCTCAGTTTT
>JAYMTP010002989.1:0-18098 GCA_036897365.1 Geranium brycei
GCGAAAACTAGTTTGAGTTTGATTATTTATTTTTAGTGGAGTTCAAATTTAACTTTTATGTATATATAAATACGAAGCGAATCGGTTTTCGATCTATACAAAACCTAATAGGCTAGGCTCGAGCTTAACTCATTTATCAAACGACTCAACCTTGCGCTCAATCTCATCATAAATTTATTAAGAAAATTAGCAAAATTTTAATAATTAATAAATTATATTATAAAAATAGATGATTAAATTAATACTATAATTATAATCAATAACAAAACAAACGATATAAATTAACATTAACATTAACATTAAACTAGACAACAAAATTCAAGCAGGAGTGTATCTAATTTTAAAATTTTGAACTTTTCAATAAAAGGGGCACCACAGAATCAAGAGAATTTGCTTGTTTTTTATTCAATTGATAATCACGTCACTTTTGCTCTATATGACACTCGTGAGACTCAAACTCTAGAGGAGTAGTTGAGGAGTCCCGCTTCCTAACTGCTGAACCAGTGAGCCAAATTAAAAGGTTTAGACAATTTCTATATATAATATATTTTAAGGGGGCAAATACAATTTTCGGACAAAATTTTACGTTAAAAATTTTCGAATTTCGCTGCTGTAATTTCTATTTACTAACGAATCATCTAGATATTTAATACAATAAACAAATTTCTATGAGAAATTCACTGTATACGGTTATAGTCCAATCTATAACATTGGAGCATGTATTTTAATTGGTTAATTAAGATCACGAAATAAACGTGCAATTCAGTGGGAAAATGAAACGGAGAAATAGACTCAATGGGGGGATAGTGATTGATGATGGCTTCTAAGGTGGAGATTATTTTGTATACTTTTTATTAATTATCACTAAGAATCTAAAAAAAATTGTGACGAAAATAACATAAACGTGAATTCCCACTGTTTGGCTACGTGGATACCATATCCCGCCCGCCGCTGATCACGACATCAGTAAGAATCTTCGTCCTCGTCACCATCAGGTCCACCACATATATACGCTTCTCTTGTTTATCGCCACGTGTCTCTACGTAGTCCGTTGGATCATCCACGTTAACCAAAAAACAATAATGGTTTACGAATAGGACCGTGACTGAACCCAAAAGGTGCAAGTTTCGATTTTAAGAGTGTAGTTTGATTAGAGACAAATTCAAAATCGAAATAAAACTCGTTTATTTATTTTTTAATTATAAACCGTAACTCATTTTATGCTTAAATATAGATTTAGGTTTTTTAAGTAGTCATGTATGATGTTAGCTAGATCGAGTTAATTGTTTTACATAAATTTTATGGATTTTTGTTTAAAATATTATGTAACGGTTCACGAGATTTTTCCATCCGTATGAGGTGGAGGCCGTGACTTTACATTATGTTAAACGAGTCGAGTCGAACATCTTTGGAAGTACCATCAGTGAAAGTCGTTTGTGTAATTTCGTAGCTCATAAAGTAGTCATATATACTTTAACTCGCAATAATTGGGATCAAGATGCGAGATCTATCCCACTATCTGTTACTTCAGTTATTCAGTATAATATCGAGTTTGTTGCTTAATAATATATGTGTTTTTTCTGTATTAAAAAAAAATGTAGTCCTCATTATCTGCTGAGGCATGTTTAATGTGATTTAAATAAAAATAATAACAATGGCTGTTGCTAAGTCGCAAGCTAAATAGAGAAAGTCCCGACAATAAAGATTAATATAGTAATTAACGCCGCTAGATCAATAGTCACGTGTTTAGTAAAGAACGGATTTGGATAGAGTGACGTGTCGGTGACGTGGAGGGGTCAGGTTGGCTCTTGGGGGCGAGGAACGGACAAGAGACATAGTGTCGGAATAATTAAGGTTATCTTCGGAGAAATGCTTTTACTTTTTTATTATTAAATTAAAAAGAGATAAGAAAGAAAGAGGTTGGATTGTATTTGTCGGAATGAAGTGTATTTAAGGAAAGGTGTGCTCGTTTGCGTATAGTTTATTCTTTCGGACAAAACAAAACAACCTTAGGATAAGGAAATGAACACAACTTAACCCACGACGACCTGACACTGTCTTAAATTTGTACTGTAATCTCCAACGTGGATTGGATTCTACTATTGTTTAAATATTTATGTTCACGTTACTTTAAATTGCAATTTAGATACTTGAGTTTAATTGTTGATTTAAATAATTAATTAATGCATAAATTAAATAATAAATAATTGAACCTAAATATCCAAATTATAAGTAAAAGTTTTGTTAAAATAATAAATAAATAATTGAACACTTTAATAAATAGTGTTAAAGTTTTTTAAAATTGGTTAAAAAACTTTAACTAAAAACCAAAATGGTCTAAGACATAAAAAAAGTTGTAAAATTCAATTAATGATAAACCAAACTAAAAACCAACATGTTCAAAACCGAACTAAAAACCAAACTCTATCTAGTTCATGTTTAGTTTCAAATTTTACTTTCTTCAAACTGAATCGTCAACATCCCTAAACGACCATATCAGAATAAACCCAAAAAACAAAACCAGGAAGAACCGAGACACCATTTCCACACTTGAGCGTAGTGATACCAAAAATCGCCCAAACCCGAACACAATCAACTCTGCCCTACCAAAAGGTCTCACGTTCGACCCCGAACCCTTTCTATGTTCTCTTTTCGCAGTTGATGAATCATCTCATCCTCGCTCCCTTGGACCGTAACGCCCAAAGTCTTCAACAGTTCCCAACTCCTCCGAGCATCTCTGTCACACTCCTCCCAACACTTCTTCACCTCGTCACAAGGAGCCGTTACACATTTCATCACATAAGCCTCATAAATCTCCACAACCAACCTAGGGTCCTCCTCCACGAGCTCCCCGTACCTTTCTTGCTCCGCAAGCTTCCCGATGTCCTCGATCATCATCGAGAGCGCTGAGTCGCGCAGCTGCGCAGCGTCGTGCTGGCGCGCAAAGGCGTAGCTCGCGACCGATTTGTCGCGGGTCAGCTTGGATACTAAGAATTTCTCGCAATGGGTCTTGAGGTGGTTTACCCCGTACTTGTCGGATAGGACTAGGAGCTCGCGGGCCGTTTGCTCGTCGGTGGGTGCGTCTCCCGTGTAGAGGTAGTTGACGAAGGATAGGAGGGAGTCATGGGAGGCGTCGTCGATCTTGATGATCCCGGTGTGGCTTTCTTGCATCTCGTTCTCGAACATGGCTCTGAACACCGGAGAGCAACTCGCCTGAAAACATCGTCACATACATTAATCCAAATATCGTCAATATGAGAAATATTCAAGTATAGTAATTCCGAGAACGGGTCAATTAAAGTAAACTATGCCATGGCTTGTGGTTCATTAAAACAACGGGTTCACAATGGATCATCATTTTTCATCGTTCATATACTCCGGTCGAGTCCAATTCGACTTCCGACCAAACCTAGAGTCTTCACTATTCAAACAGAATAGCCAACGACAGGTTGGTCTGATTTAACTGCTATAGGTTAAACTTGTACTAAAACAATATGATTAAAACAAGAAGCACTACAAAGTCTCTTGGCCGTTTTTTGAGGACCGCAAAAAACTATACTATTCCATATACTAACCTCTGGTAGAACTTCAACTCCCCTGCTTCTCTAATCGAGCAAGAGCAGTGTTCTAAGAAACCCTAGGCGGTAGTCGGTCAGAGAGGACTTTTTAGGACTAATGGACTAGTCGGGGGTTGTTAGAACAATGAGCAAGAGTAGTTCTATGGACCGACCATCGAAGTATTCACAAACTAATGTACCTTCCCTCCCATTTCAATGATGCCATACCCATTAAAAGAGTCAAAAACACAAATGTAGAATTTTTTTAATATTAATAAACAAATTTGGCATACCTCACAGAAGGACTACATGATTAAGGCTAACCCTTAAGGCAAAAACCGTCAGATAATTATGCAATGTACTAGACAAACAGAAAATCACCAACTCGATGTATAGAACTCGAATCAGATAAAAACTTCTCCAAATACGCCATAAGGCTATTCACCATTCCATTCACGCATACGACGTGAAATGAAATACTAAACGTCGAGCAATGTAATGCAATGCGAGCCACTATAATTCAAAGTCTATGAAAGACCGAGAATGGTTAACATGAGAACTTAAGAGGCATTTCCCAAAATTAAGTACATTTGTTCTAATTTGTACACGAATTCGTTTCTCGTTCCAATTCTGCCCGGATTATCACAATTTGTTCCATCCCAAATCGTTTATGTCCTGACGACACGTTCAATGAATGCAATGCGAGTCTCACATTCACGAATTCATTTCTCATTCCAAATCAATCTGAAATAATCCTAATTTGTCCCAATCAAACCACCAACACCACCATTTCTCCCAATTTCATCAATACCAAACTCAAATTCAATACCTAATTGCCACATTCGGGAATCAAAACGAAACATTTAAACAATCATTTTTCTCTACACAATGCAGGGATCAAAATCCTCAGGAAAGATCGAGAATGGTTGACCTCAACATCCTTATTACATTAGACAAGATGATAACTTAGTGGCATTTCCCAAAATAAGTCCATTACACAAATTCATTTCTCATTCCAATTCTCCGAATTGTTTCCATCCTGACTAAACGTTCAAGCAATGCAATGCGAGTCACACATTCCCGAATTCGTTTCTCATTCCGAATCAATCTCAAATTATCCTAATTCGTTCCAATCTAATCACCATTTCTCCCAATCTAACCCATGAACACATCAATAACAAAACCAAACCCAATACCTAATTCACTAACTCCCCCATTCAACAATCAAAACCCAACAGCCAAACAATCATTTCCTCCACACAACGCATCAAACAAACAAACTCAAACCCATCACCAAAAATAAAATGGGCACTCACCAGAACAACCTTATGAGCCGGCACAGAGCCCCCACCGCCGTCTCCGTCGTCGGAGGCAACCAAAACGACGTCGGTGAACCCATCTCGATCCGGCGGCGACCAGAACCTGAGAAAATCGATCTTGTTCCTCAGCTCCTCGATCTCTCGCCTGAGACCGTCCTTGGCCTCTCTACCCTTGTCGGCGCAGGCCTTGCAGGTCCCTCCGTCGCTCGATTCGTAGTCCTTTTGGCAAGAGGAGCAATGGAGCGTCACCGATTTGGACTCGGTCCACTCGGATTCGGACTCTTTATAGTCCCACTCGGGCTCCCAATTACACTCTGAGTCGTTCCAGTCCCAGTCGGAGTCGTGCATCGCCGCCGTGAACCGCCGTGCGCGGAGCTTCGCCGCCAGACGGTGTCGATTCATGTATCCGTCGCCGCCTCTCTCGCTCACTTCAACTTCAATGAAGGGTTTCTGATTTTTTAACACTCAACTGAACTCAAGTGTCATTTATTTCAAATTCCAACCTTTTTTTTGAAGGGTAAATCTTAAAAATTAGTGGTGAATTTTTCGATTTTTTTATACAGAAGTGGCTATGAATTTTAAAATCGATTTTTGTTTGAAAAAAGTTAAACAAGCTTAAACTCGACTAAATTTTATTATATTATATTTGTACAATTAATTAGTTAAAATTAAATGAAGTAGCTCGAGTTTGGTTCATCTAATTTCATTACAATTATGTAATTATTTTTTAAATATATAATTAATTAGATATTAAACGAGCTCAAATCTTGATACAATTTGTCGATAAAAGAAAAGATAGTAAACGAGCCGGTTGAAAAACTTATCGAATCTTTAAAGTAAGGATAATCTGAATTAGTATGAATCCCAACAGTTTCGATTTTGATTTATACTAAACGGTTTGATGGTTGGTTTTTAAAATAGAAAATTATGATTAACCGTCTAACTCGATAGTGGTTAAACACCTTAAATGTGGCATAATAGTAGTCATAGATCAACACATATCAACGACCTCACGCGGCTTCCCTCTCTCCATGTCTCACATCCACTTCCTCTCTCAAATTTTATTCCCCTATTCCTCTTGGACGACCAAGATCTTCCTCGCCACCCACTCTTTCACCATCGACATGTTCCGTCGCTCTGATTTCGACGTAAACGTGTCCCGTTGCTTTGATTTCACCATCAATTGACGTCTTGTGTGTCTTTTGACCTTAAATATGGGTTCAGAGATCTCCGTGAAACAACCATAGAGGTATGGACTATGGCTATGGAGTCGAAAAAGAAAGTGACAGTAGAAAGAGAGAAAGGAAGTCGGAGAGAGGGGGAGGTCGGGAGCTGAGGACATATCATAGGTTGAAGATGGATCTTGGGCCTAAAATTTTATTATTTTTGGCTAAGATGAATTCAAAACTAATTCCGATTTAACCTAAAAATCAGACAAAATTTTTAGTTAATCGATAGTCTGGTTTCTATCAATTTTTGGACAGTTTCGATTCTAGATTTTGATAACTGAATTCTACCGGTTCGACTTTCGAATCAGGCCATCGACTTTACTTAAAAGGTCGGCCTCGATCTCGGCTCGAATATTAAATGAGAATAATCTTGAGTTCAAATTCGACTTGTGCCCGACTATACCGAACCTGAATCGCGCTCGAACAACTCGTTAAAAGTCTGGCTTGTTTACAACCCTACGTCAACTCATCATTTTATTAGCAAAATGAGTATTTTTTTTTTCTTCCAAAAATGGCCTTAGGATGAAAAATACCTTTTCCAATCTCATATTGTTTATTTTTTTTTCTTTTCTTTAATCGTCGAATTAGTCCAACTCGTGTTATGAAGGTATGAACCGATAAATCTCGATCCAAAAAGAGGAAAACAACGAACTCAAGTTAGAATTTTTTTTAGTTAGTTCTTTTAAAATTTAATTTCAGGACTATTTTCCTTTTACTTTGACAAAATTACATGTTTTTCAAAACATCAGTAAGTTCCATACACTCTTTGAAAAATTTAAATATTTTACTGCACTTTTTCTTAAATAAATAAATTTCGAACCTTACCGGGTCGGTTCATATCCGGATCGGGTCTTTGCCGCGCTCGATTTTCCTGGCAACCAAACAGCCCCAAATCCCCTGGAACGCCTCAAGTTAGCAACACCACGATTTCACGATCAATCGAAGATCTCAGGTTTCGAATTCTCCTTCTCTTTCAATTTTATCGCATTTTCCTGCACTTTCTCTCCCCAAATTTCATGGAAAATCAATCCACCGCGAGATGGTCGCAGCTTCCCAGAGAGCTCCTCGGCGAGATCGCGAAGCGCCTCGCGAATCAATTCGACGTCCTCCGGTTCCGATCGGTGTGCCCTACCTGGAGATCATCGATCGCCCCCAATCGCCGGAGCTTCTCGAGCCGTTTCGTCACTCTGCCCAACGACGGCCTCTCCGACACCGCCTGGGGCTTCTACCTCTCCCGCCGCACCGTCTTCCTCCTCGCCCCAACCCTAACACACGATCGCGATCGATCGAGCTCGAACTCGAATCCATGGCTGGTCAAGGTCGAGGACTTCCCCGAGAAACTGCACCTCCTCCACCCTCTCTCCAGATCTCAGGCCATCAAGCTCCCAAGCAACTTCCCTCAGGTACTCGATCTCTGGAACTCTCGCGTCCTCGAATTAGGTCAGGAATTTGTTCTTCAGTACATCAATTATCGTCCCGTTCGTAATGTCCTGAGCGACGGAGCTAATCTGTATATGGAGAAGGTCGTTTGTATGCACTCGTCAGATTCAGATTGTGATGTGAGCAATAACGATTTTGTGTTGCTCACAATTCATGTTTCTGGGAAATTGGCCATGTTCAAGTGTGGAGATAAGCAATGGACCATAATTCAACACATGCCTTTGCCTTATGATGACGTGATATTGTTTAAATCGAAGTTCTACGCTGTCGACAGCACCGGAAGGACCGTCGTTGTTGATTTGTCCTCGGATATGAGCTTAGTGGCCAATCCTGTCTTCGGGGGCGACAAGAAGATCTTTGTCGAATCGAAAGGTGAGTTGTTGTTGGTCGATATGTATCTGAGCATCGAGCTCGAGCCAGACACGGGTTTGGCTGATGAATATCAAGACCAGTTCGATTGTGTGACTGAGAGGACGGTGAGGTTTAAGGTTTTCCAGCTGTCCGAGGAAGCGCAGAGGTGGGACGAGGTCAGGGACCTGGGAGATCGGGTGTTGTTCCTGAGCGATGACTGCACGTTCTCTGCGTCGGTGAGCGATCTCTCAGTTTGCAAAGGGAATTGCATCATCTTCGCGGATAATTTCTTCGGTACTAATGGGGATGAAGAAGACGTGGTGAAGGATAATGATATAGGCGTGTTTGATTTAGGGAGTTGTAGTATTGCACCTTTGAAGAATTTTCCTGAATATCGTAAGCTGTTTTGGCCTCCTCCCGATTGGGTCACTTCAACGACAATGGAAGTAAGTTTAGCTCTTCTTCCTTTACAATGCACGTTTACTGTTTATATTAGCGCTTAAAGGTCCTTAATTTTAGGTAGACGGATAGTGAAAGGGTCTCGAGTAACAAAACCCATATAGATAGTTTTTTTGTTTATGTACACAAACTGGTTTTAACTGCTGACCTAATAAATCCGAGCCCTAGGGTTGTGATTTAGTTTGGAAAAAGGGATACTCAGAGAGGAATTCCCTTGAACTACACTTGCCAAAATTTGATTATATCACTCTACTCTAATCCGTCTACCTAAAATTACGCCTACTTGGTCATAGATAGACTTTAGATGGATAATGAAATAGTCTCATGTAGCAAAACCACATAGATAGTTTTTTTTCTTTAACCTCATGAAAAAAAAATTCATGGGGATTAACCTCTTGAAAACCATATAGATGGCAAAACCATATAGATTCTGCAAAAGGGTCTCGAGGATCCTTCTTGAACTGCACTTGCCAAAATATTATCACTCTAAGCCAATGCTTTTCATCTTTATAGGGTATGGAAATTAGTGTACTTGATTATGTGTGTGTACTACCCATATAGTCCAATGCTGAAGGTGATATATGAACACATTCTGGTTGTTACTGCTGACCTAATAAATCCGAACATTAGATTGTGATTTAGTTTGAAAATGAAATACTCCAGAGGATTATCACAAAGCTACTATACAATTGAACATTGTTTTGCCAAATCAATTGTATGCGCCGAATTTTCCTTTTTTTGTATGTTACCATTACAGATCATTCTATAAACCGTATAGATTTCTAAAAATTTGATGTACAATGACAGGTGCAAGATCGGTTTGAGCAACTGACCGTGTAAATAGCAGACTCATCTTCCTCGTCCCATGGCGTCATTTCCTGCAAAACTTACTTACCCAACAGGTTGTTTGTTTATTGTACATGTTCCAAGCAGTTGCACGTTGCTCATAGAAATCGCTCGGTTATGGCTCGTGATTTCAGTGAGTATCTGTGTATCTTTAATTTGAAGATAAATTATTTTCTCTGCATTTCTTTCCAGCCATTTTCTTGGAATTTGCAGATTTGAATTCAACTACTAAGATTTGCATTATTTCTAGTTTATCTTTCTTGTGCAGTATATAGAATTTGAGATGAAATATATTGAATTCTTCATAAACAGCATAAAAAAGGACACATACAGTGAAGTTTATGTGTAGCTCACAACTTCAACACAAGACGCTCTATTGCTAACCAGATTTACAGTAATAAATAATAATCTCCTAAATAACTGGTCAATCTCGCTCGGGGGCGTTTTCAGAAACCGATATTGAGCTGAGATTGCCAGCATACGACCATAGCTTATTGTACTCAGTACCTGGGCTTGGTCTCTGTAACTTCCGGTCGGGCGCTTCCTTGGGGAGACTCCTCATTGACGGTGGCAGTGGTGGTGCCCTTCCCGGGCTTCCGGAGATGGGAGGGGGCGAGCAGAAGGTGGGCGTTGCAAATGGCGAGGTGAAAGGGCTCTGGCGGATCGAGAAAGGGCTGGGGGACATGCGCTTCTGGATAGGAAGACCTCCTGGACCTCCCCGGGTGAAGAGGGACATGGATTCTGCTGCGGCTGAGAGCTTCATGGCATCGTCTACGTAGATGACATCGTCGATCCTCGCCATGATGTTGAAGGCCAGGCTCTCCATCACCCTCGAATAGCTCTCGAGGATCGATTGTCCCACGTCCTGCACGAACAAAACTCGTCATCCCCAATTCGAAACCTCAACATATAACGCTAATATGAGCCTCTATAGTTCATTTTGGACCCAGAACTGGATCACACCTATCTGAAAATCCGAGAACCATGGATAATGGTTCGGTTTTGGTGTTATATTTTAGTTAATCAGTCCATTGCAGTTCATATACGATTCTTATAAGTCAAAACTAGCCGTTAATCGAAAAGAACCGAAATGGTCTAATAAATAACTTTCAAGTGTGAAGGCATGTCTATAACTATAGTTTAAAGCTTGGCACGGCATGAAAATTCAAATGTCTTTTATTTCATGTAGTTCAATTCAAACAAAAAACCGAACTAAAATAAAATGACTGAATTGCATAACTAATCTGAAAATAAGGCCCAAAATGAAGGTCCATCATATTACAGTTTAATAAGGTTCTAATCGAAAAGCCACCCAATGATTATTAGATTATATGACGGTTATAAACGACCAGGTCTGATACCAGTGTTCTAAGAATCCCCAACTTGCCAGATTAATTCCTGATTAGTCCCGATTAATCCCTCAATCCGATTTATTTTTAGATTAATTCCCGATTAGTCCCCAAAAGACCCTCTCCGCCCGACCAATGCCTGGCAATTTTTTAAAACACTATCTTACTCGAATAGTTTGGATAACCGGACCATGGACACCCCTAGCGTGGTAAGAGGTTTAATATCCGAATCGAGGATAATGGTAGATTATTAATTACCAATAGAAAATTTGATTCTCTCCAGAACTCTTTCCCCTTTCCCTAAACTATCTTCAAGACGAGAAATGGTGCTACAAGTATATGAATACAGAATAATACCTTGTTGTACTGAATTTTGTGCATGTCCAATGCGGTCTGAGGGAGGCCAGGGAAGCGGAGCCTCAAGCTCTGCAAGAGAGTCTCGGCTCGTTGCGCCATGAAGTGGCTCTTCTCTGTATCGGCAACTAGACCCTTCACCTTGCCACCCCATGTCGAGCGCTTGTGCTTCGCGTGGTTCTCAAGCTTTTTCTGATCTTTCTGCTTCCAGACATGAACTGACGCCTCAACCCTGTCAACTATTTCCAGCGTCTGGTGTTCTGACGACAGGTCAAGGTAATCAAGAAGGGATTCTGGTGAAAACTGGTCCGCGGTTATGTAGCGATGGATAATATCACCCAAACAAGCCTTTCCGTTCTGCGATCGAATTGGATATCAAAGGTTACAATTTCATCAACCATAAGTAAACTGAAGAATGGATCAGATTAGGTAATGCACAGCTTTTTAGTCGCTAGTCAATGATTTTCCATGTGAATATGGAAAAGAAGGTTTTTACAAAACTGACGAACTCCTGACATGTCAGGAGAATGTTACCAACGCATCAGAAACCGAGTCTGAGAACACGATGAAGCAAATAATGAAATAAAATAGCATGGAACCGTCAAATTGAGAATTGGGCTAAGGGGTAAGGAAGCAACGCTAAGGAGTAAGGAAGCAACGTTGCTTTTGCTAATTTAAATTGATGACAAATCATTAAAACACACATCTTAAAAACTAGGTCTGCCCTAAACATGATTCCATCTCATATCAGATGCATAAATAGAAGGCTATGAACAATTCAGACTGATAAGCTACAAAATCCGCCTAAACCAATGAACAAAGAGATACACATTGGCATGCTTATCCTGCTAAATACCATAGATTGGTCCCCAAAATCAAATTGTTATAATATGATGGTTCCATCTGAATTCATAATCATATGAAGCTATATAAGATTATCATAAATCAAAGGGAAAATTGCAAAAAGCTGCCATGAACTTTTCAAATTTTGCAAAAAATGGCTGTGAACTTAGCGTCTTTTTTCTGTTGCAAAATGTATAAATTTGTCAAAAAATGACAACAATGCCCTTAAATGATTATTTTTGAAAAATAAAAATAAAAATAAAAAACGAACTCAATTTTGAAAATTATATGTGTTTTTTTATTTTAAAAAAAATTGATTTCAAGGGCATTTTAGTCATTTAAAACAAATGTGCACAATTTGCAAAAAATGGTAAATTCACAGCCATTTTTGCAAAAAATGAAAGTCAAGTTTTTGCAATTTACCCTATCAGACTCCTAATCTAAACTATCCACTCAAACCACACCAGTAAGCAAATTAGACTCAGTATTCTTTCTGCAGCTATATCATAACTGAAAATCTGAAACTAACACACACCTTCGGCAATGTCTCCAAGTATGCACTAGGAATCTCCATTTCGGCGAGCACGCTACTGTTAATAGCCATAGCCGCCTTCAATATCTGGTTGGTGCAGTCCCTGTACTGCTGCAGTTCCTTCCTCGCTTCCTCCGACAACCCATTTGCCGGAACTTTCGGACAAGGCAACCACCACTTATCTTCCTGCCTAATCGACGGCCTCCCGCCTGGATACGACGACGGATACGCTTCACAAGCCTCGGCATCGCCCATAACTATCCCTCTATCGACATACCAGAACTCCGTTTCCTGAAACCCGTCAAGCATGCTGAGCAGCAAGGCGTCGAGTTTCTTAAGAGCGGGTAGATTCATGTATAGATCCGATCTCGGCCTGGTGGCCATGACTTCGTACGTGCCCCCTCCGGGGAATTGTTGTATTGAAGGCACCAGCTCGACAATGGAGTCGCTCACGCATAAGAGCCACTCCATTTCCCGGTGCCACATTGCCTTCTTGCGCGGCGCCAATGGCTGTAACCTCCATAGCTCACCAAACACAGTAGCTGCAACCAGTTTTGATTGTGCTTCAGTCAAGTGGGTACATAAACGAAGAACCCTAATTTGAAATCACGAGGTGGTTATGGATACAAACCAGAGAGGTTTGTGATGGCGTTGGAGATGGCGAGTGCGGTGCAGACACCTTTCCCACCCCCGGACATGTCCTCGCCCAGTAAAAGCTTAGCAAATCTCTCCTTCATCATCTCAACCTCTACAAAAATTACCCAAAAATGGTAAAATAAAAATATTAATTCATTGCTGAATAAGGAAATGTATAACCAAATGTTTTCCTCTAATTCAAGTAACTATCTATGCAGGGCCTGAAAATTCAGTCTCTGGTTCCCTCATTTTCTCAGTAATCATACGATGCCAATTTTATAAAAAGAGAAATTCCAGTCATCAACCCAAATACAATTACCACTACATCGCAAATCTACACAAAATTACCAGATGAACCAAATGTTTTCCTCTAATTTTAGTAATTATTTATTCAAGGCATGGAAAATCACTTTCTCATTGATTCCCTCATTTTCTCAGCAACCAAACAAACGTCAATTTCACCAGGTAAATAGAGAAATTCCACACATAATCGACCTACAAATGCAATTAACACCACAAAGCAACATCTACACAAAATTACCAGACGAACCAAATGTTATCCTCTAATTTTACCAACTATTTATGCAGGGCCTGAAAATTCACTGTCTCCCTGATTTTCCCTCATTTTTTCAGCAACCAAACAAACGCCGATTTCGCCAAGGAAAAGAGAAATTTAGCCAAGGCCTGAAAATTCACTCTCTCTGATTTTCTCTCACTTTCTCAGCAACCAAACACACACCAATTTCACAAGGAAAGAGAGAAATTCCACACAATCATCGACCTACAAAATGCAATCAACACTACAAAGCAAAAGCTAAACAATATCACCAGACAAACCAAATGTGTTATCCTCTAATTTTACTTAGCTATTTAGGCAAGGCCTGAAAATTCACTCCCTCTCTGATTCCCTCACTTCCTCAGCAACCAAACAAACGCCAATTTCACCATGAAAAAAAAAGAGAAACTCCACACAATCATCGTTCATCGACCTACAAACACAATCAACACTACAACGCCAAATCACCAACAGCAAAAAATTACCAGACGAATCAGCTTCCCGCTTCTTCGGCTTCTCGTCCCAAACCACCACGTCCCTCCCTCCGACGACCGGAAGCATCACCGGCGCCGGAAAGCTGAAGTTCCCGAGCCCCGGCCTCGGCGACGACGCCATCGAGCTCGACGCCCCGAACCTCCTGCACGAGAAGGTGCTACAGCTCTCCGACTCGCTCACGTCCGCGCTCAAGCTGTAGCTCCCTAACCTCTCGCTCTCCAGATCCGAGCCGTCCGATGACGACGACGCCATCGACGCCAGATCCGGCGGATCTCAGCCGCACATTTACCGGAATGCCGAAACTGCCCTCGCTTGCCGGGAAGATTCAGTGCCTCTCTCTCTATGTCTCGTTGCTTCGCTCACACTGTATATGTACTGCTCAGGCCTCAGTGCGTGTTTTGTTCTGTCTCTCTCTCTCTCTCTAGAAAACGAGAAACATAAGAGAGAGAGAGAGAGAGAGAGAGAGAGAGAGTGACGGCGTTACCCGGGCCCGCCGTTTATGTGACGGCACGTGACGCGGATCTCAGCCGTACATTTATCGGAATGACGAAAATGCCCTCGCTCGCCGGGAAGAATCAGTCTCACAGTACCTCTCTCTAGAAAACGAGAGACACAAGGGGGAGGGAGAGAGTAACGGCGTTACATGGGGCCCGCCGTTTCCGTGACGGCACGTGACGAGGACCCTTTATTCCTGGGCCCCACCGTACATTTTCTTCTTCCTTCCAACAACCGAGTGACGCGTGCTGACGTGGACGGTCCTGCCGTTCCACGTGAACGGAGGTTATAACGGAGACTGGACCAAACGAAACGGCGGTATGTTTTTTGGCGGGAGGTAGTGATCGGGTGCGTGAGTCTTCGTAGTAAGACCCGTGAGGACTCTCGCTTCCAAGCGTCGGTTTCGAATAATGTTCACGTGGAGATGAGTTGAACTTGACATCTGACCTATCGAATCTGAACCGTTGATTCACTGAAAATTAATTGATGTTACGTAAACTTAACAAGCCGATTTTTCAACGAGTTGATTCATCAAATATTTAATTTGATCATGTTAGAATCGAGTTTAAAGTTGTTCTCGTTTAATAAATGAACCGGTCTTGAGTTTGATCTTTCATAATTGTTTATTTATTTTATTATTAACTTTTAATTAATGTACATTTGTATTAAGAATCAGGAAAAAATACATATAATTATTTCAACTACCATACATTATTTTTATTTACATATTCTCAACTAAAATTTTGGTCATTTAGCTAAGTACAAATATCATAAATTTTCATATATTAAGTTTTTAGATGAAAAACGTTAATTTTGAAGTGAAAATATGGACACTTGAGTAATTTAATTTTTAGATTTGAAAATTATATTTTCAATCAAATTGCTTCTTAGATTATTCACGTTAAACTTTGACATTTTATGAAAATTCAGTGTAGCTGAGTGACCCAAATCTTAATTGGTGTAGCTAAGTAGAAATAATGTACAGTGGAGATAATTATTGGTACTTTTTCCTAAGCAATAAGAGAACAAAATCAAGTTCGGGTTTTTCTACATTTTTTTGTGTTGGACTCGAGATTAGTTCTTAAAAGCACGTTTGGAGTTGGGTCGAGTTTGAGTCAGACCCTTTTACACAAAGCAAGTTCTGTCAATTTAAACTCAATTCAAGTTGTTTACGCACCAGAAAAATGCTTGAGGCACGTCACGAAAGTTCCCGCTGAATAATTGCAATTACACACCCGAAAAATAAATAGAATTCCAATTTGAATGGAACTATATTTGAATCTTTTTAGGTGAATATTAAATGGGTTTAATGGCGGTTATAGCAGTTAATAGAAACATAAACGAACCCGAATTGAATAGCAGCCGTCGATGAGTTAATACGGTGGTGGGTCCGGTGCGTGGCAGTAAATGATTGGTGGGAGATTGGTTCGAGGTTGTAATGAGAGCAACAACTGTCGCTAACCAGACAGAGCGTGGAATTGTCTCATGTTTGTTGATGCGCACGTGACCAGCCGGAGACAGTGGACACGACAACATCGTAGGTCGGCGGGAAGGGTCTGTTTGGTTCTTTGTACAGCTAAGCTCTAGAAGGGTGCTCAATTTGGACCCGAAATAGATTCCAAAACAACCACACTATTCCGAAAATAAAGAATGTTTGCTGCAACTTGCAGCAAACATTCGGCAGTTTGTTTCTGTTATTATTTTTTATAATTGTAAATTATAAGTTTCGGCCTGTAAATTGAGTCTAAATTATAGATTCAATTTATAAAATCATATGGAAGTGCCAAAGTATTTAGACATAACATGTAGTACTAGTCGGGTTTGTACCGGTTCAATCTGGTTCCGAAACTATGGACACACAACACAACTAACATTGGATTTTAGAATTTCTAGCATGATATATCGGGTTTCTTATTGTTGGGCCATGACATATGAAAGACATACACAACATTACTAGGTGGGTGCAGAATCGAATCCAACCGGTCTATTAGTTCTCAGTTTTTGAGAATTGCATCTGCAACCATTATATAAAAGGCTAGTTCGGATATAAAATCGTTTCTACAATTCTATTTTTCGGTTCTATCCATTATAACTGGTCGATTCCTAATTTTTGTTAATCGTGTGATTCATAGTCCTAATTAAACGATTTTAATTTTGATTTTAAGAAGAAAAAAAACTTAAATTTTGTAATTATTGAAAGTTATAACAAGAATCAAATGGTAAGACTTAATTATTACAACACAACCGAATTATAAAGTTTGCAAATAAAAGATACATTAATGTATCCTCCTCACATCGATAAATAAGTAACGAATCAAAGATATGGACCCAACGATTATGTATTGTAAGAACCATAACCAAATCAAAATTGTATATATCTTTCAATTTTAGAACCATAACTAAAACCGTTACTCACGGTTCTCGATTCTATGATTTTGGTTTCGATTCGGCCTTGGTTTGGTCTTCGGTTCCGGGTCTAAAATGGCCACTCCTAAACATAACCAAATTTCCTCTTATACGACATATTGAAGGTCTTCTAAGACTTTCGTCTGGAAGTTGGTGATGAAGTTACTAACTAGACTGCTCCAAATTCACGCATTATCAAGTATCTCTTGTCGTCTTCGACTTGTTTACACTCTTACAAACTGAATCGATTGAAAAAATAGGCTTTGTGAGCTCGAGAGAAACACACTTCCTAAAATCGCTAAAGTTTGAGATATTTTTAGGATGACCTCATTTCACGTCTCGTGCAAAATGACCAAACTGTCTATGTGCCAAGATCAAAAGACAATGAAATCAAAGTTTTACAAATTTACGGCATGTTGCCACTGCTTCAATCCCGACCATGGATGTTGGACGGCACCATCCAAATTAGTCCGCAAATTTGTATTCCAAGCATGAGTTTGTTGCTGAACAACTCTCTTATGAGAGAATATTAATAACACGAGTGTTTTTGCTTATATTGTATTTAATGAACTATACATAATTTTAAAAATGTATATTTTATTTGTAACTAATATTTGCATCAAAAATTTCCCTTCCATGTTGGATGGGAGCTGTTTGCAATCGCTCTATGGGATCGCACGATTCTCAAGGGTGATGAAAGAGGAGATTTACAAGCGAATCGGGCCGAGCTGTGCTCGAGCTTATCTATTTTTTTCGATCCGAATTCAACTTTAATTGTATAAAACTTGTTCTAGCCCAAACTGAATTTGAGCCAAACACTTTTTTTCACGAACGAAGCTGTCAAATCGAGATGCATGCTCGATTCGGCTCATTTACACCCGCTAAGGGCCCTTAGACCGAAGTTTGGGCCTTAGAGTCCAATCACAAGATCCAATCAGTTGAATTCAGAACAGACATTGGGCTGCCCACAAAATTTGAAGGAAAAAAAATGACCAGTCGTTTTAAGAGAACAATAACGACATCGGCGATTTGTCGTAGCCACCGCCGTTACAATCCTCCCCTCCGAAACGCAACCACAGAGAGAAAACAAATCCCCCAAACCTCCGATTCGCGATCGGAGAAGCCAAAAAAATGCCGAAGAAGATGGGAGTGAACAGCAAGGCCGAGGAGGCCAGGGCGCGCCGGAGCGCCGCCGAGTCGGAGCGCAAGGACCGCGAGTCCCGCCAGAAGG